>JAUMHG010000008.1:987435-1006641 GCA_032359395.1 Enteromius anoplus | reverse complement strand
ATAATAAATATACACATTACACACACATATATTATGTAAAGAAAAACATTTATTTTGGATGAACAAAACTCTGAGATTTACTCTTTAAAAAAGTGATACAAGATTGGGTTTCTTGTGAGCAGATCAATGTGGCCGGCACACCCTGCAGACCGTCCATCGACCAATGTGATTTACCAGAGTACTGCGGTGGAGCATCTCCGTTCTGTCCGGCAGATTTCTACATGATGGACGGCCTCCCGTGTGCAAATAATGCAGCCTTCTGCTTTGAGGGCCGTTGCCAGACATTTGACTACCAGTGCAAACAGCTTTTTGGCTCCGGTACTTCTCATTTTTATCTCTTTATACTGGGTGATCATATGTCAGTTTTCCCTCTGTTAGAAAGCGGTCAACCTTCAAATGACATACTGTGGTTTAAAATATTATACAAAGGTTGTATTGTATGGTTGAATACATGTGTTATTTTTAATTTTTTTCTATTTTTATCTCTGGCTATTCAGTGGCAACGAAAGCAGACGATAAGTGCTTTAGTTATGTTAATATTCGTGGCGATACATTTGGGAACTGTGGATACTCTGGGTCTAGTGCGAAACCTTGTGAAGTGCAGTGAGTACCATGTTTATTTTTCATCAAAAAAAATCAAGGAACCGTCAGTTGGGCAGTTGATTTAATGCTAACTATTACAAACCAACTGAGAAAAATACAGGAAAAAGGGGTTGAGATTTTAGTTCAATTAAATTATTCAACAACTTGTTGCATTTTATCAGTATTGTGCCATAAATGGGAAAATTTGCACAATGGATATGCACACATTTTTAAATATTTAGAATTTCAAATTTTACTTTACATTACACACTGTATATCAACATTTTATTGATCATAGACTAAAACAGCTTCTGTGATGAAACAATGTCTTTCTAGTATATATAACATTATGTATGTTAGTATATTGTTGCTGTGTAAATGGCAATAGACACTAAGTGTAAATAGCCCCTATCTCTATTTAAACAGTACAAATAGCCACTGCTATCCAAATAGCAATAGATTAGAAATTTTGGGAACTGTGAGAACAGTTATCCTCTAAGTGTAAATACCAGATCACAAAAAAACTGTTATTTTCACTAAGTGCAAATAGCTATAGATTCTATTTACACTGTTAAAATAGCCGGACTTTCTGCTATTCATGCTACTTATTGCATGTAGTGGCAATTCTCTGCACCTCAGTATTGTAAAACATTATAAAACAGAATGCAATAACTGTAAATTAAATAAAATTATTAAATGGATGCTACTTTATTGGGACAATAAAGCCCTCTCTACACCTACCCTATCCCTAACTGATACTTTATTTTTATTAAAAATTAATGCTTTTCTAATGTGATTGGAAATCCTGTCTGAAAGAGTGCGTTACCATGTGCACCACTGGAGCTGACAATTGATGATCATCTTTTTTTAATTTTCACTAGCTCAATCACATGTTAGTAGGCGGAGTAAGTGTAAATAGCCTCTGCCAACAAAGTGGACTTTTTGCACTTAGTGTAAATAGACTCTCTGTATTATGTATATTTTGTTATACATAACATTTGTTATACATTTTTATTATTATTATTATTATTAGAATAGGACAGTGTGCTGCTCATAAGTCTGTTGGCGCCAAATGTTAAATTTGGGAAAACATGGCTTCTTGTCTCCGCTGTGTTCTACATGTTGCTTTGTTTTTTTGTTGAACTAAAGAGCTAAGTGGATTTACACTTTCTGTATTTACAGAAATGCAATGTGTGGGAAGGTCCAGTGTGTATTCGACAGCAACCACCCACCAGCTGGAGCGACAGTGAGCGTAGTAAAAATAGAGGGGAACTCAATCACCTGCATGAATGCTGACTTCGGCATGGGTCCGGATGTGCCTGATCCAGCCTATGTCAAAACTGGCTCAGTCTGCGCTCCTGGAAAGGTTAGAGTGGAGAAAACAACATATCACTGTCAAACAATAATTGTGGTAGCAGCCTGGGCCTGTGTGACATCACACCACCAAGAACCTGAGATCCACTTAATTTTAGGAAAAGGTTATCATTCATCAGTATAAAAAAAAAAAAGAAAAACGAGAAACGGGGTGGATTTTTATCATAATAGGGTGGCCACCAGCACACTTTTCAGTTCAAGCAACATATAAAAGTACATTTCTTAAACAATTCCTTAAAAGAGTTAATTAGTTTGAATGATTACAGTACATGTTTGCGTTTTTATTTTTATTTTATTTATTTATTTTTGGACTCTTGAACCAACAGTGATCATGCCATTTTAAAGTTTGATCTTCTCATTTCATTATAATCTGTGACCTTTAAACAAACAGCTTAGTTCTGTATTTCTCTCTCTCAGGCGTGTTTGGACTTTAAATGTTTGAATTCATCCGTTCTGGATCAGAGTCAGAGATGTGACTCCCAGAGAAACTGCAGCAGTAATGGAGTAAGTTACTAAATCCATGTTTCTGGTGGTAATGTGAATGATTCATCGGTACAGCTCTATCCTTATTACTTTTTAGTCCCAATTACATTTCAGCCCCATGTAGAAACCACTTTTCACTTAATAATGAGTTCATCAACCCTTATTGGTTTTCAATGGTGTGGTTTTTTACATAGGTGTGTAATGATCATTTCAACTGTCATTGTAATAACGGCTGGGCTCCACCCAACTGTGACAGATCAGGCAGAGGAGGAAGTATCAACAGTGGCCCTGCACAGATCGGTAGAAGCACACTCAAGTCTCAGATTAACAAAACACACACCTACATGTTTTTTATGGTTATATAATCCCTTTGAAATTCTTTTCTCATAGATTACTCCCTAAGAGATGGACTCTTGATCTTCTTTCTTCTGGTGGTGCCAGTTTTGGTGGTCATAATAATCATTTTGCTCTACGTGTTCAAAAGAGAGAGTTTCAGCAACTGTACAAAGGGCCGTCCTTCCAAAAGCAAAAGGTCAATTAAGTATTATGCTGTTTCTTTTCATGACGTTTCAGCCTTGGAACTTATGTGTTTATGTGTTTAATATTGTTTCTTTCATGTGTAACGCGTATCAATATCTGATATTAAACAGAATATTCCAGAGTAATGAGTCACATAAATTCTGTTCACAATAGTATTCTGATTTCTCCCATTTCATTAGGAATCCAGAAGAAATTACATTTTCTAAATGTTTATTTGTGTATTTAACTGACTCTTTCCATTTCACGGCAGTTTTAGTGGATGAAAAGTTAGTAATATATTTTTTAGCCAGCAAGTAAAAAAATGTGTGCTATTGTGAGGTCTACAAAAATACGCATTGATATTTTCTCGTACTTTCTGTGGGAAGGGTAATTATGTCAGACCTAGCACATTTTGTACTGAGTTGCATAGAAAGGAAGCATGTTTGAGCTGGAAATTACAACTGACTATTATAAACACATACTGTAGCACGAGTTCCTGGTTAAGTTGAATTGTAAGTGGCATGTGAAGAAGGTACAGGTTTGAAATATGCAACACAATTCACCTTGATGTTCATGTCAACAAACCACAAAATGTTTGAACTGTCACCAAATCTTCTGACATGAACATTTTGTTTAATATTTTATGACAGGTCAGCTAATGCAACAAGTGGCCCATCGAGTGTGCAATCAAATGCGCAAACAAACAGCAATACAACAAGAGCGTCCACCCCGCAGTCAAGGACAGAGGTTTAAACCAATGTTATTTTACTATCTTTGATATTCTAATGTAGCTTTTGTTAATGTTTTGAATTGGGGTTTTTTATATACTCATTTTTAGTTGAATTATTTTTCTATACAACATTAATAATATATTTTATGTATGTAGTTTTAGTTTATTTTAATATTTGAATTTTAAGTGAAAATGAAAAAATGTTGTGTTGGGAACTAGTTTATTTAATTTCATGTAACAACACAACGTGCATGTTGTTTTAGTTAATGATGATAACCCTATTTTTCGTGTGTGTGCTGATAAAATAGACATGTGCCAGAGATTAGACAAATTCATAATACCTTGCCTTTATTTTCACAATTCTACTACTGTATGTCCCGGCAACACACTGAAGTTATTCTAATAACCACGCTGAACCTTCGTTTAGTATGTCAACTTCTGCTGATCATGTTTATAGTAACTTTGCTAATTTCATTTGTTTCTCACAGCCACCTAGACCAGCACATACAGTGGATACCTCAGTAACACAACCAAGGTAATGGCACTACAAATATCAAACCCAACCTCTGTTTTCTGTGCTTTCAATTGATTTACTGGTGTTGTTAGCCAAGGCAAGCAACGGACCTTAAACATTAAATTTCCAATTAAAGTAAAACTGAAGTTTAAGCTAGTGTTCCCAAAACAATTGTAAAAATTGCATTTAGAAGATCAGTCTTTTTCACCAATATTGGATCAACAGTTTTGATGACATCAGTTCAGCACTTCAGTTTCTCATCAGATTTTCTGTCTATTTATGCTCTCTAGATTATAAGATCATGTCTAGATTATAAACCTGAATTGGTCACTTGTATAAGTATTCTATAATTGATCATTGCTAAGGGATTTTATAATTGCGGGTACATTTGGTGTCCCCACAAAAACAGTTTTCTACTTCTTTTTTTTTTTTTTTTTTTTTTTTTTTTTAAAAGTTTTTATTTTTTTTTTTTTTTTTTTTTTTTTCAAAGGTTATATTTTTGTTATTTTAATTTATTTATTAATGTTTTTTATGAATTACAAGATGTGCAGTCCATAACAATATAATAATTTATTTTAGTGTCTTAAATAGCCAAAAATCATGATTTCTTAAAGTACTTTATTCATACAATAGTTTATTCATTTTATTTATTAAAGCCCTAAATAGTTAGTTACTTAATTCTACAACATTAAATTGTTTTAAATTAATTTTTTTCTTAGAAAAAAGTGTGTCCCCAAATCTCGTCAACTCCTGTTACCACACCATATTATTATTTATTTATTTTTATAATTGGTGGAATTTTCTCTGAGAATTGTGGAAGTTACAGGAAACAATGTCACTTTCACTCACTGATAAGATCTGAAGAACTGAAGTATCTGTGCCCTCTCTGAGAAAACACCAAGAGCTATTTTTAAAACATCAACTCTGTTACCACAGTATAAAAAGGAAAACCGTATTTATTACTGATCTCATATTGGGTTATTTAAAGGTATTTTAATCATGTTTTCATAAGTGTCATGTTTTCTTAGCATTTATGCCAGCAAGTGGAATTTTTGGAAAACGTTTTAATAAAAATGTCAATTCTGTTACACTATTGTCTCCTAGGTAACAGAGTTGACGGTGACAGGCGGATATACCAAATGCACCTGCAATTATAGAATGAGTCTATATTGCACGGCTTCTTTTAGAGAACAGTAAAGATTTCTGCTTTCCATTGAAAACTAGTTTTGCTTTAATGTCCTTTGAATCGCTGCAGCTTAGAGACACAGTTATGCGCAGACCACAATGTGTATCTAACCCATTTAAATTGGTTACCAGTTCGAACTAAACTTCATATCTGACCAATCTAAATATAATTTATATATACAGAATCTAAATATAGAGCACTGCAGAGAATATCAAACATTGCAAATGGTTAAACAGACATTATAATCAGCTTTGACAAGAACAGACAATGCCAAATGCCAACATAAATGACATTTCAAACTACACTCCTTAGCAACCACATCGCTGCACCTTTGTGCTGGCAAACACCATTTACCTCAGAAACTGTTGAAAACTGTAGTTCATGTGTATTTACCCCTTTCTCTTTGTTCATTGACTGCTGTAAAACTTATCATAACTCAACTGATCTTCTTCTCAACCTCACAGACAAGGGCCAGGAGTTCCCAGAGCAATCCCACCAAGACAGAACCAAGTACCAGTATGAAGAAGGCTTGATGTTGCACAGTTGTTGCTTTTTGTATTGTATTCTTACTTGACCCACTTTTCCAAAGAATTCTTCAGCAAACCTGCTCTGAATTGTCATCACTTTTCTAGAATTCAAAATGGGATGAAAGACCAGTGCTGTTGTAAATTGGTCTGTTAAAAAAAACTATGTTTACAGAAATGTATCGTATCATTTTCTTTTACTACAGTAAGTGATGACAGTATGACCTCTAAAAACATATGATGGTTGTTAATATTTATGAACTTTGGGGGAAGAATTCATTTCCTTGGATTAAGATGCACTGTAATAATGAGTTTAGTTCAATGCTTCATCAATAGGTTTACAATTTAGTAACTTTCAGAATAAAGGTTCACTGCCTATTTTTTTTAAAGAAACATAATGTTCTGTTAATTAGGTTAGCTCTTTTAATACAGTTGAAACATTTGTAATTTTACCCACAGAATCTCTATTTTACATGTACCATGAATGTCAAAATTAAAATAATAAAGTCTGTTCTATATTTAAACTATTGCACTGGTCTTGTTTACATACTCTAATACCTCAAGAATGAAAAATTTGCTGGGTTCATTGAAAGTTCCTTTAACTATTTTTATATTGTATTTCTCCAGCAATGGTGGTTCTTGTTTATTTTTGATTCATTGATGAACCGCCTCATAGATCATTAAAATAAAACGCTACATTTCAGCCATAATTGACCACTTTTCTATTTATGTGTTTCTCACCATCGTGTCTAAAGTTGCATTTTACATGTGTGTGATAATTAAAACGAGAGAATAAATATTAGTAACGTTGGTATTTAGCTGCCCGTGTGTGGATGATGGCATATAGGTCAATGTACGGAGAGTGTGAAGGTTCAGAAATCGCGTTTGGTTGGTCGGAGCAGTCATGTCGGAGCAGGAGTCTCTGAAGAGCTCCAGCGCGAGGAACCGCGGAGGAGTACAGCGAGTGGAGGGCAAACTGAGAGCTAGTGTGGAGAGAGGAGATTATTATGAAGCGCATCAGATGTACCGGACATTATTCTTCAGGTGAGCCTTAGCGTTTTTTTTGGGAGTAGTTATGACTGGCCGGGGCCCTGTCGCTTCCAGATCTTTCTTGTTGTCAACGGAGCACGTTACTCGGGTGCGCTGATTGGCCAACCGCTCATCCTCACCCGCCCCTGAAGTCATATCTTATCTCTGATTGGCTGTTCTCAACGTCGCTTACGTTATAATATCAGCGTGTATGTAACGTTAGCTAAATGCTAATCTGAAGAACAAGGTTGATTATCAATTGGAGCAGTTAAGTAATCTCTCAGTTGAGTTGTAATATACTAATACCCCCCCTCCAAAAAAACTATGTATTTCTATACGGCAGTGAGTCTGAATGAATCCGTCCATTTCTTAGAATTCAAGCATTTTAACAACAGTGCTTGTAAATCTTCAGAATTGTGAAATTTCACCTTTTAAGTTTAAAATCTCTCTAAAATCTTCCGATGAATTCATACAAATGGGATAAAGACACAACACTAATTATTTCTTAAAACCACACCTCCCATTCATTCTTCCTTTTGTTGACCTGCTGTTTAATGAGCAGCATTTTGAGCATCATAGTCATAGGCTTTCTAGTGGGCCATCATGAGTTCAACCTATAAAGGCAGCTTTTAGGATGGCATATATAGGCAGCATTAGTTTGTATTTGATGGCCTAACGTCTTTTACTTGTGCGGAGACGAGCAGCATCACCAGATCGGATTGCAAGTTAACGTCAGAGTGATGCAACTGTACATGTAGTATCATAATAATAGAAAAATACTAATAAAAGAAAGTCACATGTTCAGATATAATGCTTTATTGAGGGAAAATAGGCTAACTGCTTATTAATATTTGATAAGTCACAATGTGCAATCTACATGAAGGAACATGCAGAAAGGAGCGTCATGACCGTGTGTCAAACTCAAGTCAGAATGTACCCTTTCATGGTTAACGTTAGTTCAGGATGTAAACTGTTGTGTGATGGAGCTCCTGGAAAATTCATGGTGTTTGTTATCAAAATGCTACTTTTTAAATGAAAAGCAAAATATTTCAAATATATGAAAAGTTACAATGTCACGTTTTCATGTTTTTCAAAGAAAATGTTTTTGGATTTTACAAGATTGTTACATCACAATATTTATTGGACCAAATATAGAGCTTGATACATGGGTATTAAAATCGATTTTCTGTTATTTCATTATTGTTAGGGGGTTTTCCCACATGGACAGTATAAACTCTATCTCAGCCACAGAAACACTATTGTTAATACAATGTTGCTTTGGGTGCAGGTACATGTCACAAGCGAAGCATGCAGAGGCCAGAGAGTTGATGTACAATGGAGCGTTGCTCTTCTTTAGTTATAATCAGGTATGTGTTCCTCTCTCAACTGATCAGTTGTTACTGGTTCACAATTAGTCCATGTTTTTTTCTGTAAGATTTCTGCACTAATGTTTGTTTTTCTTAATAGCAAAACAGTGCTGCAGATCTGTCCATGCTGGTACTAGAGTCCCTGGAGAAATCTGGGGCCAAAGTAGATGATGAGACACTAGGTGAGTGTATTGAACATTATATTCTGAAGGTTGCTGTGCTAGTGATTGGTATTAATTTTGCAAACAGTTAGAGGGGCGGTTATATTTAACTTCATCTGTAGTTAGAGCTAAATCTTCTTAAATCTTAAAAAAAGCTTAAATCTTTTTTTTAAGCTAAAACAAGTGTGTAAATATTAGTAGCCAATAATGTATAGCAGCACCAATTCAATATAACTAATTAAGACATACTATTATCACATAATCGCATACTTGAACATACAGTTGTGTTCAAAATAATAGCAGTGTTTTTTTAAAACGCGAGTAAAGCTCAGAATTCTTAAAATAATTTAATTTCCATTTATTGGGAACACTGCACATTATATTTTACTTTAAAATATTGATTGTTTTTCTTCATGTTTTGATCACTTTACAGAAAATGACAGAAAAAAATGATATTGTGCTGTTCAAAAAAATAGCAGTGTCTACCTTTTTCAATGCAAACTCAAATATTTACTTCATAAACTGAAAAAACGTTAAGATTTAGCTTTCCTGTGAATCACTAAACTAATATTTAGTTAAATAACCACTGTTTTTGAGAACTGCTTCACATCTGTGCTGCATGGAGTTAACCAACTTCTGGCACTTGTAAACAGGTATTCCAGCCACGGATCATTTGACAATTCCTCTGTATTTCTTAGTTTTGCCTCAGAAACAGCATTTTTGATGTCACCCCACAAGTTTTCTATTGGGTTAAGATCCAGGGATTGGGCTGGGCACTTCATAACCTTAATTTTGTTGGTCTGGAAACAAGATGCTGCTCGCTTACTGGTGTGTTTGGGGTCATTGTCTTGTTGAAACACCTATTTCAACTGCCCCATATCATGATGCTTGCACCACCATGCTTCACGGTCTTCAGAGTGTACTGTGGCTTTAATTCAGTGTTTGGGGGTTGACTGACAAACTGTCTGCGGCAGTCCAAAATACTTGCTGCCTTATGCTGAAGAGGAAATGCCCTTGAAATAGGTGTTTCAACAAGACAATGACCCCAAACACACCAGTAAGCGAGCGGCATCTTGGTTCCAGACCAACAAAATTAAGGTTATGAAGTGCCCAGCCCAATCCCTGGATCTTAATCCAATAGAAAACTTGTGGGGTGACATCAAAAATGCTGTTTCTGAGGCAAAACTAAGAAATACAGAGGAATTGTCAAATGATCCGTGGCTGGAATACCTGTTTACAAGTGACTCCATGCAGCACAGATGTGAAGCAGTTCTCAAAAACAGTGGTTATTCAACTAAATATTAGTTTAGTGATTCACAGCAAAGCTAAATCTTAAAGTTTTTTCAGTTTACAAAGTAAATATTTGAGTTTGCATTGAAAAAGGTAGACACTGCTATTTTTTTTTTAACAGCCCAATATCATTTTTTCTTTCATTTTCTGTAAAGTGATTAAAATATTGATCGTTGTTCTTCATGTTTTGATGTAAAATAGAATGTGCAGTGTTCCCAATAAATGGAAATAAAAATATTATAAGAATTCTGAGCTTTACTCACATTTAAAAAAAACACTGCTATTATTTTGAACTCAACTGTACACTGAAACTTTGCTACAAAGGGTTTTCCTCATGCCTTGAAAAGGAAAACAAAACTGAATTAACGAATGTCAATAAAAAAATTCAATGGCAAAATGTGACCCTGGACTACAAAACCAGTTACAAGCTGTGGGGTATAGTTTTTGCACTTGCCAAAGATACACTGTATGGGTCAAAATTACATTATTTGGGCTTTAAATATCATTAAGATCTTGTTCCATGTTTTGTAAACTTCCTACTGTAAATATAAAAAAAACTTAATTTTTGATTAGTAATATGCATTGCTAAGAACTTAATTTGGACAACTTTAAAGGCCATTTTCTTAGTATTTACATTTTGCCCCCTCAAATCCTAACAAACCATACATCACCGGAAACCTTCTTTATTCAGCTTTCAGATTATGTATACATTTAAATTTTGAGAAATTGTTCCTTATGACTAATTTTGTGGTCCAAGGTCACAAATGAGAAGCACATTAACATCTGCATAACACATTTAGTATTGGTTAACTTCATAACATCAATATGAATAATAAAGAGTATAACAAATATTAAACCTTTCCCAACCCTACACATTCTCTTCTACTTACAGTATATCTACAGCAATTACGTGATTACCTTTTAATTTTGTTTTTACATTCTTGGCGTTTGTTCTAGAGCATTTGGCTAAACTGTTCAGCCTGATGGACCCAAATTCTCCAGAGCGAGTGGCGTTTGTATCCAGAGCGATTAAGTGGTCATCGGGAGGATCAGGGAAGTTGGGCCACCCCAAACTACACCAGCTGCTGGCGCTCACATTGTGGAAAGGTACAACAGACATGGCATTAATCCTTCAATAAACATTAACAGTCAGCTATTTTGAGAATTGGGAACTCACACCATTTGTTTGCATATAGAGCAAAACTACAGTGAATCACGCTATCATTTTCTACACTCATCTGATGGAGAGGGCTGTGCACAGATGTTGGTGGAGTACTCATCAGCTCGAGGATTTCACGGAGAGGTGGACATGTTTGTAGCGCAGGCTGTTCTACAGTGAGTTTGAAAAGCGTTATTGTTTTTACACCACAATGCAGTTTCAAACCGGTTTGACTATTTGTATTGAAAAATACAAAAGCAGAAATGTAAGAGAAGAATTTGTAGGGCAGTGTACAGAAGTGAACCGGGACTGGTGCTGTCTAGCTCCAAATTGACTTAAATTGGAAAAATGAAAAGAAAATGTAATCTCTTTCGCATCTACAGTACTATGCAAAAGTCTAAGGCCTCTAGTATTTTCACCAACAAAAAGTGGTTTTAAGTCAGTCATTTCTATCTTTTGCGGTAGCGTGTCGGTTGGACATTTTTGGAGAAGTTACCACAGTTCTTCTGGATTTAGCCTGTTGTTCTGTTACTTCATGTGATTCCAGACAGTTATGTTTAAGTTTGATGTTGTGACATAAGTGCAATATGGCTAGCCGAATCTGAGGCCAATCCTTATGTGACCTGTTTAACGCCATCATGTTTGAGAGCTACAGCAGAAAAATGATGTTCTTTACCTGCCTAGGGGTGTAATAGTACACAACAAACATGATAGTTTGCTACGTACCTTGGTTTTGACATGAACAAACTGTTCTTTCTTAAAATAAATTCAATTATAATTAAAATTGTTAAGTTCGAAAATCTATCTTGGCTTATGCTCTAAACTAGTCCTTTTAGATGCCGTTTACGTTACTATAAGGTAGGGATGCACGATTAATCGTATTTTTTTCGCGATAGCGATATTTATGAACCACGTTCAGTTATTAAATATCGCCGCGATTTTACAGTATAAAGACCAAACTTTTTTTATGGGCGGAGTTTACGCTTTGAACTGCGTCACTATGACGAAGGGCTGGGCGATTTGGCCTAAAATCAAATCGCGATGAACATTTGAACTCGATTACGATTAATGAACGATTATTTAATAGATTTTTTTTGCCCTCATAGTTCACTGAAAAATCTTGTACAGTAAATATACTCACATTCTTAGCGATCTTGTCATGTCATTATATGAACATGCATTTTACTCTTCTTACTTCGTACTAAGAAACACGAGCATGTTAACCTTTTCAGGTTATGTCTTGTACATGTCTGGCGGCGCAGGAAAGATGTGATCGCGACGGCACAGAGTATCTTCTGTCGAGGTGTTTAAACCCGCTTCGCTCCACTGTAGCCAAGGGAGTCATATCCTTTGCGATGTACAGAGACGGGGGGTGCCTGGGAGAAGCCGCTCCCTTGACGTGAATTCATGTTTGCAGTTAAGAGAATTTCACGCGCAAATGAACCGAGTAAACTTAAAATGTTCAAGCGTCCAACTACGTGTGAATAGCATGATTTATTTGCGCAAGTCGCGTCTGGTGTGAACGCAGGGTAACGTAACGGAGCGGGTCACGTGACTCCGCACGCGGTTGGTTTTTTTTAAAGGGAAAGTAATCGAAATAATCGACCTGGAAATATTTGATCGATTATAGGTTCTGAATGTCCATTTCGATTACTTTTCGATTAATTGCCCAGCCCTACTATGACGTTACTGCGTCTAGATTGCAAGCGCTTTCTGAAGCAGTAGAAGAATAGAAGAGGGCTGCAAGATAATCATCGCGTGATATGTATTTCGCATCTTGTCAATAAAGCCTGTAATCAGCAGAAAATTCCGTCAGGTGCGTGATCTTACATTGAGCCGCATTCACTACGCAGAGCCGTTATTCTCTGACTCATCAGTGAATAACTGCTCTGCCTAGTGAATGCGGCTCAATGTAAGATCACGCACCTGACGCAATTTATCGCTGATTACAGAACCGGCTTTACTTTGAGCAACATAGGTAGGAAGGAAGGTGCGTTAGCTACAAGTTGATGTAAAAGAGGCAGTTAAATTTAATTTATTTACACCGCTATATTTATTCACAGCTAAGAAAAACTCTCCATTCGAAACATGTTTGGTTCGTTAATTTTTCTTTATTTGTGGCTGTAAAGTGCAATAAGAATATACAAGTAAATAAAAGTTCATTACCAAAGGAATAACCGTCATTATTAATCGTGATAAAAATGTTGAGCAAAATAACCATGATAATCATTTTTTTCTGTTATCGCGCAGCCCTACTATAAGGTTACAATGAACAAAGCCAATATATAGACATATATAGTATCTTACAATCCAACCTTTCAAAATACATGCATCAATATTGCATTTATGTCACATGAAGTAAAACAATATGGTCCAAAGTCACCCCCACAAACAACTCAATCATATTCTCTTTCATATCAGACATACCAAACACTCATATATCAAATGATAGCTCTTATTTCCCAAAAATGTGTTTATGTCATTTATTTCATTGATCTAACACATTTCAGAGAATAATAATGAAAAGAATCACAGCAATAAAAATGAATTGTTCAATGTTCTTTACAGAACATCATGCTAACGATGGTAATATAGATATAGTAAAAAATGAATGGCAAAGATTCTGCTTGCTCGAGTGAGCAGCCATGTTGCAAATTTCTCTTAGCCCTTCGTTTGAAGTGAGGTCCCGAAAAATCTTTGTTTCGAGGGCTATCTAGCCCTTCCCCTTAACCCTACCCCTCCAATCAAAGGAGAATTGAGACACCCCTACTCTACACGCGAACGCGCCAAACGGAGGGGTAGGGGGGAAAGTGTAGGGGTAAGGGGTAGAATTGGGATTGGGCCTTAATCCAGGTCTTTGTGAGCTTGAATATCCATAGGGCATCGTAATATGTCTCAAATGCGCTGATCAATGCGTGAGGTAGAGTAGAATTGTGCGGTTTCTGCTGGTTCGCCAACAAAATATTACATCAAAACACCTTTCTCCAAATACAGTGTTATAAAACTTCAGTGTAAAACTCTGGCCAATGGGGCCACACGTTTGACGGCTGGCTTTCTGCATGTATAAAGCAGTGCTGTTTCTCAGAATCTTTTTACTGAAAGCAAGTAAATCTTAGAAGTTTATACGCAATGTCTCATTCGCTTATCTTGTTACACAACCGGAGAAGTTCCCTTTCAACCACTGGACATTGCATCAATAACTGACTCTCTGGGAAAAGGTTTATAATCATGCAACGTTGTAGTACAGAACTGGCCTGGCCATTCTATCACCATGCAAATGTCCTACTGCAGGACACAACATTTGCTCACTCTCAGGACGAAGCCATTTCTCAGGTAGAATAGGTTCTTATTTCAAAATGGGAAGTGTAAGCCGTGAGGATAATAAGCCAATGAAATGGCATCCACAAATGGGTGTATACACCTAAAAAAAGCTGCTTAGAAAGCATAATTCTGGCGATAGTGGTGAATATAGATATACAGCGCCCTAACAAGGTCCTTGGTTGAAAAAGACAAATAAGATATTCTGATTACCTGAGCTCTGGATGGTTTTGGTCTTGATGGTTCATTTAATTGTCTTGGTTTACATTGACCTGGCCTAAACCCCAAAGAGGCAGAGGTACACTAAAGCACTACTATTAAATACTTGCTTCACTGAATCCAGAGCAAGGAATAGCAGTGTATCGAAAGGAAGTGCTTTCATTTAAATTGATGTGCCATGCTTCCTTTACATCCGTCTATATGCCAAAAGCTGGTCTGCCATTGCACTGCATACCTGAACCTGTGCTTAGACACATCCGTCATGATTTTCCTTCTTTTGGAAATCTGGAACATGCCCATGCCTTTTTGGTAAAAGCTAGACACTGTCCATGGTGCCAGAGTTCCGAGGTATCTGTTTGGCATTATAGGGTGCAGCCCCAGTGGTATTAAATATGACACTGCTTCCATCAGCCCCAATGCCCTCAGAGAAATCATTAGGGTAAGAACACTTCCAGGTCATCGAATACTTGAGTGCTAAGGGCTTTCACAGCAGTGGTATTTCATAGTTCCTAATGCTGGAAGTTTCCACTTTTGGCATGTTTGCCCCACAGGAGCTGGGAACAACTTTAATTTTGAGAGTAACCCCGTATAATAGGAACTACAAGTGATGTAAGTGCGCACTGATTTAGGGCTACATGTTGAAATAAAACCAAAACCTAGTTTTGTGTAATACAATTGGGAAATAGCAGTAAATGCTATTTTAAGTATTTGAAGTTGATACTTCATATGTTCTCTTTACTGAACAGAACTGTACAGAAGGTTTTTTTTCTGCACTTAAATGGCATCACTATTGGCAGGCTTATATCAGTTCCTACTGGCAGTTTATATACAAAACGGCCCTGGGGAACATTTTAACCCTGGTGGCTAGTTCCTGTAACTAAGTTCCTATAACTACCTGGCGAGAAAGCTCCTATTGTCTTTTAGTTCTAACATGTCATGTGTTTGCATATAGTCAGGTATGGAAGAGTACTGTGCTCACAAGACTTCATTGGGACATTATTAAGCAAAAAACTGCTCAATTTCAAGAGAGAGAGCAGCATTTACACACTTTGTGAAAGTGTTTAGGGCTAGACCCTGCTTGAATGCAAGAATTTTGCAATTAATTTGGTACATTGTTCCTTTCGAATTTCCTCATCAGTGATGAGGTACCATTGAGACATGAAAAATGGCTACTGGCTAGAGTTTTATACTGGGTGCTTCTCAAGAACTAGTGTCCTTCTTAGTTCTGTCCTTTATAGGCTAGCAGGCTGGAGTTCTCCTTAAGACCCTCTAGTAATTGCACATAGCCATGCATACTATTCCTGAACTCACCGTCTAAATACTAAATAAAACTTAATTTTGGAAAAAAATGTTTTGTTTTAAAAGACAATTTAAGGCCTTCTACAGTCTCCCTGTGGCTTACATTATTAGTGTTACACCCAAACAATTAAAAAAAAGGTATTCTTTCATGTCCACAAATATTTTTTGTCTTACATTTTATAATGCATTCAGACAAGCACAGTGCCGACGCATTTTTTCAGCAGGTTGTTTTCATGAATGTGTACAAAGGATTGTGGGTAATTGAAGGTCGCGAAGTAAACATTGCATGCATTCTTCAAATTCAGCTGAATGAAGGATGCAAAACAAAGACTGCCTTCTAAGATTCTTCCGATTGAGATGGCCTTCAGCAACATTTGATGAGTAAGCTAAAATATGCAGCCTTCCATTTGAGAAGCACCCACAGTGGTGTTAAAAGCTACTGACACGATGTGAAATAAACCAAAAATGGAAGTAAACAACTGGAGTTTGGATCTTTTTTCCACGTCAGCCTATCATAAAGAGCATTCAGAAGAATTAGAAAGTAGTGCTGTAGTTGTGCTTTTGTGATGTAGGATGGAACTACTTTTTTTTTAACACTACTCCTGCTTTTTTAAGTGGGTTAAAGTGCAATGATTTAAAGTAATCCTATCATATTCGGTAAATATGTTGAATGCTTATTTGTTTATGATTGGTATACATCAGTATCTTTTCTTGACTGCAGGTTCCTTTGTCTAAAAAATAAGACAAGCGCGTTGGTGGTGTTCACCACATACACACAGAAGCACCCGTCTATAGAGAAGGGTCCTCCGTATGTGCAGCCTCTGCTGAACTTCCTGTGGTTCCTCCTGCTGGCCGTGGACGGGTGAGATACTGTCTTCTATTCATGCTCTGCATCTCAGCATACTCTCAGCTCAGCTCTCAAGGTCCACTTTCTTGTTCCAACCTTGTTTAAACTTATCTGCCTGTAACTTTTTAGTCATCCGGAAGACCTTGATTAGCCGGTTTAGGTGATTCTCCGGAGCTAAACTCTGTAAGAAAGTTGAGAACCTCTGCTCTATATTCTAAAAATTCAGAGACAAAATTCTACAAATTACCATGTTGACAGAACGAGTGGGCATTTTCTGCTCCAATGCTCTATTTTTATGCAGGAGTAAGAATAGTGTTGTTTGATATGTGTGACTGAGTTATTTTAGTCTAGTCTACTAAGAGCTGCGTTGCAGGTTCTTGGCTTTTTCTTTTTTAATGTAAGAAAAAAAAACTGTGCGATCTTAAGATCTGGTGACAGTATCCTGTTAGTTTTCTCCACAAACGTGCGTTTTCACCAGCATCTAAAATGTAATGTTTCTCCCCTTCTCTTCACTTCTGATTGCTTGGCATCATTTACTGTGGGAATGCAACAGACCAGAGCTCTTCAACTCCTGTCTATTTTCTTGTAATTTCTAACCAAGCACAAGTGAGCCGGCTGTTAAAGGTGTTTAGAATTACTTGTAAATTACAGGCACATGAGTTATGGCTACGTGTGAGCTGAGTGTTTCTAAAGTCTTCCAGACACTCGCCCTCCAGGACTGGGGTTAAAGAGACATGTTCTAGAGCAGTGGTCATCAAACTTGATCCTGGAGGGCCGGTGTCCTGCAGAGTTTAGCTCTCACTTGCCTCATTACACCTGCTTGGAAGTTACAAGTATACCTAGTTAGACCTTAATTAGCAGCTTCAGCTGTGTTTGATTAGGGTTGGAGCTAAACTCTGCAGGGACACCGGCCCTCCAGGACCGAACTTGGTGAAGTAGCTTCTTCTGATATTTTGAATCCTCCATCAGTGTTTAAGCAACAAAGCGGTTAACTTCTGGATGATTGTGGTTTTATTTCCAGTGGGAAGTTGACAGTCTTCACAGTGTTATGCGAGCAGTATCAGCCATCACTGAAGAGAGACCCTATGTACAATGAGGTGAGTTAGTAATAGTAATGCTCTTGAACATACCACAAACATACTTTCTCAGTACCTCCAGTAAAAAGGGCTGTGCTTTTGACCTAATAAGCTGACTACATGAGTATCTGCATAATAGATTACAAAAGAGCTTGACGTTGACATGATGCTAAGCTAGGGCTAGGCAATATACCGCATCATATATATTAATGCAATTCTCGTCAGTAAAGCGGTTTCTTTGATTCTTTGAAATCTCCATCACCTGTTTTTAAATGGAGTGGCATTGACAAGCTACGCAATATCGCATGCAGTTTCACAGGTGATTCATTTGCGATACTGAACCCGATATATCGTAGCTTGTCAGTGATCTATGGCTCTGTTTGTTAACTTCCACTCCATTTAAACAGGTGATGGAGATGTACAGCTAATCAAAGAACCTGCTTTACTGAAGAGATGTGCTTGAACATATTTCGCTGTATATTGCCCAGCCCTATGCTAAGTGTAATAAGAACACTGTTCCATAAAACAGAAACACACAGTAAAACATGTTAAAGGTTACAGGTATTACTCAGAGATATTAACCCTCGCTGTTATGAAGTGGTAGTATTTGGTATGAGATTAGACTTTTGGACTCTGTGTATAACACAGTATGTTCTTCTCTTGGCCTCAGTATCTGGATAGAATAGGCCAACTGTTTTTTGGAGTGCCACCTAAACAGTCATCATCATATGGTGGATTGCTAGGTAAGAAATATCCCTACCTTTGTGTGACTACTGGTCGTGATTCATGATATTACATGCTAAAGCAGTTAGTGACAATTAATGACAGTCAATGATGCACATCACCAAGGCTTGAACAAAATTAAACAAAACCCCAAAGTTTTCATATTTCTCATTATGTCCACATTTTGAATTAATAACTGAATTAACTAATTAATAACAAATAATAAACTGTATATACGGTACGTACAGTGGGTACGGAAAGGATTCATCTTTCACTCTTTGTTATATTGCAGCCATTTGCTAAAATCATTAAAGTAATTTTTTTTTCATAATTAAATGTACACAGAGCACCCCATATTGACAGAAAAATGTAGAATTGTTGACATTTATTAAAAAAAGAAAAGCTGAAATATCACATGGTCCTAAGTATTCAGACCCTTTGCTCAGTTCTGTCAGGTTGGATGGTAAATGTTGGTGGACAGCCATTTTTAGGTCTCTCCAGAGATGCTCAATTGGTTTTAAGTCAGGGCTCTGACTGGGCCATTCAAGAACAGTCACGGAGTTGTTGTGAAGCCACTCCTTCGTTATTTTAGATGTGTGCTTGGAGTCATTGTCTTGTTGGAAGGTAAACCTTTGGCCCAGTCTGAGGTCCTGTGCACTCTTTAGAAGGTTTTCGTCCAGGATATCCCTGTACTTTACAGCATTCATCTTTCCCTTGATTGCAACCAGCCGTCCTGTCCCTGCAGCTGAAAAACCCCTCCACAGCATGATGCTGCCACCACCATGCTTCACTGTTGGGACTGTATT
>JAUMHG010000008.1:953411-964185 GCA_032359395.1 Enteromius anoplus | reverse complement strand
AGAATTGACAACACCTGGGGAGACGATTACACACAAAGGACCTGGGCGGGGCTACAGCATGACAGGAGCACACGAGGCAGACAGAATGAAAATAAAAACACAGATGACAGACATGGAACGCCTGGAGGGCGTGACACATTTAAGAAGCTACTGTACATACTGTAAATACTTAAATTAAAGGTCTCAATGCACTTTATTGCTATCTTGAGCATCAGTAAATGTTTTCACATTATATAGCAGTTATGTACAGTATAAGTCCCTCAATTGTCCTCCACGTGAAAAAAAAAGATGGTTCCCGAAATCAGACAGTCACTGTTGGAAAGAGTTCAAATAGGCAGAACATTCTGGAAAACCAAAGAATGCGCAGGAGCTGGAAGATTTTTCTGAAGAACAGTAAACAATTAAACTGCTCAGGACCAACAAGTGGCTCATGAACAGCCATCATCAGAGTATGTAAACTTTTGAACAGGGACATTTTTATAAATTCAGTTATTATCTTGTGGAGAATATATAAACATATGTTATGTGAAATAGCTTATTTAGGAGAGTATTAAATAAATATATCTTATTTAATTAAAAATTTTTTTTGCACATTTTGCATATTCTGCAAAGGGCGTGTACGGTAAAATGTATAAACACAACTGTGTATGTGTGTTTATACACAAACACACACATACTGTATATATATATATATATATATATATACGATTGAAGGGTTTGTACCTGTATGTGGAGGCCCTTGGCCTTCCTGTAAGCTCTGACTGTCCACCGAGATGCCGCTGTCACTGTGGAGTTTCTCTCCCTCAGGAGAAGGGGTCTGACTGGGGTTTGCACTGCATGCTCTGTTATTGGCTCCATGCTTATTCTGCTTACAACTGTTCCATCTAAAGGATACCAAAAGAAGCATTAGAACATTTTATGAGAAAATCAGTAACCTAAAATTGAACAGCTGAACCACTCAAACAAGGAAGGATTTGAAAAAGCACCAGGACATTCACACCCTAAAGGAACAAAAGCGGGTAAAAGTTACACCCTACAGCTGTAATTTTAATATTTTATGAGCCATTTACCCCATAAACTCCATCTGTGTCTGCTCAGAAAACTATTTGCCTTGTTTAATTTTTATCTACACTGTTACAAGTCAGTAAAATTTTCAGTTGTTATTTAGCATCTTTGCATATGGGTTCTTGATTATTATAAGGCTTTGAATGCAATGCATTCAATTAGAAATGAAAGCTATGTTTTTTTAACATGACCTGAGATCAGTGTCTCTGTTTTACTGCACATAATAAACAATGTGCTCGTGATGGATCAGATGGAAGAACAGCCTAGAAGCGTTTTTTGCTTCTTTAGTTTATAAAAATAGTTGAACCAAAGCCTGCATAGCTGTACAATGCTTTGTGATCGGAGATGAAATCTGTTCAGGGAGAGAATGAATCTGGTCCTCCTCACCGTTTAAAGATGATGAAGGCCACCAGGCCCAACAGCACTGCAGCTAGTATAGAGGTGTAGATGGGAATGAGGTTGTCACTCAGCCCGTGGAGTATCTTCAGCCCAGGGTCAGCCGTTGTCACGCTCTCAGTTGGACTGTCATGAGGAGACTTGACTGTATTTAGGACATCTGATGGAGCATGAGAAGAGGAATAAGAGGGAGAAGAAAAAGGAGGAGGAGAAGGTGTAGCATTTGGAAAAGGAGGAAATGGTGAGCTGTTAGGTGGAGCTACATCTGTTGGAGGAAAGGGACAAAGACAAAAGACAAAATCTGTTAGTTGCTATTAAGAAGGAATTGGAATTAGAGATTTCTAAAGCAACATAAAAATGCATAAATCATGCAGTTATTACAGTTTATGAAAGGAGCTACAGCCATTCATGAAAGACAAGAACACTTTGCTTATTTTATTATTATTATTACAATTTAAATAAAACTAGAAATGATCTACACAGATGCAACAACAATAATTTTTGTGCAAAACACTTTTCTGCAAATTGTGGTGTTGAGATTATTGTAGAAGTAAAAAAAAAAAAAAACAGTTTGCACACAAATATTGTCTGCTTGAATATGGTCAGTTGAGTTTCAGTTCTTAATTTACTCATCCTCATATTGTAGACATTGTGGACCCCATTGGCTTTCATTGTATGGATGCAGTTAAAACATTCTGCAGTTTTGGAATGACATTAGGGTGAATAAATGTTGACAGGTTTTTTTAGGCAACTATTACTTTAAAATCAAGTTAGTTACAACATTAGCAGACATGACATGCAATCTGTTGCCACAAAAAAAAGCCAATTTCCCACAGATTGGAAAAATGTTCCATAAAGTTCTCACATCACATCTTCAACGTGTTTGATTGCCAAATAATTACATTTTTCTGTTATCTACTAAAAGAGCATAGAAACAAGCATGGAAAACATTACCAGATTCCGTCTAGGTCTAGTCATTAAAAAAATCCCAAAATAAAAGACACAAAAGCAGCTTAGAGAACAAATAAAAAATTGAGTAAAAGCACATTAGTACTGAGACTGCTTTGTCTTCGCCCTGTGAACTCTGTTCGCCGTCAAGCTAAAAAAAGATTCTTTTGATTTGATTATCTTTGATTCGATTGGGGGCCGTAATAAACAGGCTTTGTCCTGAGTCAAACCTAATGGACACTCAGCTAGTGCAGGAGACTGATTAGATTGAAGAGGTAGAAGAGAAGAGCTTGGCCCAAGTAGGACAGGCATCGCCCCGAGCTACTGATTGCGTTTGTGTGTGTGTGAGAGTGTGTGTGTCAATGGGTGGTGTAAGTTATACCATAGACAGATGGACAGACACATTGAAGATCATCAGATATTCTGGTTGTAGGGGGATGAAGGGTCATTGGGGGTTTGGTTTTGGGGAAGGGCTATGCTTCAGGGAACGTTGAGTATGGATTTATTGATCAAAGTACTGCAGCATGCAACATTTTGGAGGGAATTTTGGGCATGTGAGCTAGTTTTGTGGCACACTTAGTAATTTACCTCATTCGTGAAACAAAAGCAGAGGATATTTCTAAAATAGTTTTGTTGCATTAATGTGACAATTTATGTTGATGGTTACCAGGTGTTGCTGTTAATATTTAAAATGTTTTAATGTCTTAACACAGTATGCAGTTGTCAGGGTTCAGGTTGTTCAGGCATTGATGTTTATAGATTGTTCTAGGAAGTTGTCAAAGATGGTTTTAGGACTTTGCTGTGTATCTTGATTGCTAAAGTATTTTTTCTTTTTTTTTTCTTTTCTTCAAAATGTTTTTTTTTTTTTTCTTCTTTCTTTTTTGGTCTTTTTTTCCCTTTAAAAGAATCTTTAAAAAGGCAATTGTTAAAGAGCTGTAATCCAAAAACCAAACCAACCAGCTATGATGTGAAATATAATATTACAAATTTTGACTTGAAGCAAAACAATTCCATTTCAATTTAAATATGAAATTCAGTGTGTTGCTTGCTGTTTCTTTGTGAAATTTATAATTTACTAGTAAAGTAAAATTGTTTCTGCGCATTTTCTTTTTTCTTCAGTTGCTTTGCGTTGAAATAATTGTTCTACATTGTTGTTTCTACATTACTTTGGTGAGAATAATTATGACAATATAACTTTATTATTACGCAGTTATTTGTGATTAATTGTGTTATTTTTTTTAAATCAATTGAGAGCACTATGTATGCATGTCATCGAACAGTTGCTATTTACGTTGTCTATTACCACGAAAACTATCTGCGTGTCCGAGTTGTATGTACTTCTTGTGTATCCTGCTTCTAGCAAACAAAAATGCTACGGCTATGTGCTAACCATTTCATTTAATCATTTAAACCAATCCAACGTTTTCTACTCTTGAAAACAGACACTTTTGAAAACCCTGCAGACCCTGTTTTATTTTGAAAACGTTGAAAAGGTTTAACGCCAGTGTAAACGAGGAACGTTTTCATTCTAAAACACCCTTTTACTTGCACTGGTGTAAACAAGGCCTAATTTTACAGGTAAGCACAGCTATTGTCATTATCTTATGTGTAGCCTGTTTGTTTTTTATCAGATGATGATTCAATGATAAATCTACATTTTTATATGGATTGGAAAGTAGAGCTGGTTATGTAGTTTCAATGTAGTTTCAATGTATCAACGTAGTTTCAATAAGCTGCATCAAAATACAGTATTGCACACAGAGAAGTGAAGTAGCCAAAACAGGATTGTGTCAGGATTGTGTCATTAAATATTATAGGTAATAATAATTTTGTACTTTTATACAACTGTTCTTGCGTCTCAACTGTAAATCAATTTCATGAAAGAATAAAAGTGTTTGCTAAATGAATAAATGGTAATGAAAGAATCCCATAATAATATGTACATGAAAAATTTGAAACACTGGACATAACTATGTGGCAACATTGTGCAGCAGCAAATAACAGTAAATGTGTGCAAATATAGGGCACCATTCCTATATTTGCCTGAGGCTCCAAATTCACTAAATCGCATTACAAGTAACGCGAGTTACGTCATAATATTATTTTTTTCCAAGTAACTAGTAAAGTAACGCATTATTTTTACATTTTGGAAAAATATAACTGAGTTACTTTTTCAAAAAAATAACGCCAGTTACTTTGTTTTCTTATTTATTCACTGACAAGTCTCCTGACCCCTATGACCTGAGTAACAAATGTTAGTGCTTATAAAGGTAAAGATGTTTGTGTGCTTTCAAGGCTATATTATGCCCACCCAGTCTCACAGTATTTACCCATGGCAGGGACATATTTATTTAGTTATTTCCATAAGTCCAGCATGTTTTTTAAACTAAGATGCATCCAATTGAAATGCTTTGATTTTAAAAACTGGACATACGAAAACTGCTGGACTTACGAAAATAACGAAATAAACGTGTCCCTGCCACATAAATAGAATATATTAAATAATGTGACTAAATCACAAACTGCCGTGAGACTGGGTTGACTATGCATGCAGAATTTAAATAAATTAAAAGTTACATTTTTCATGCTGCTAAGAGAACCAATGGTCACACACTGCTAATCTGTGCTGTATATAAATGTGGGACTCAGTTTTGATATTGTGTAGCGATAATCATAGCAATAAACAAAATATATTATTAGGGCTAGAGCACCCTCACTAATTTCCTTAAGTGATTTAAGTTTGCAGTCGGGCCTGTGCTGATTAGAGGAAGTGATAATTCACATAACCACGAGTTACATTGCAAATGTGGTCCAATTTTACTGTGATCGCACTGCGTGTATTACTGGTACAGAAGTGCATGTTGGGCTATATCTGGAAAGATCTTGTCTCTTATCTGATTAACTGTAATGAAGCAAAATGTCTATTGATAATTTATAAAGTGACTCATCTTCCTTTAGTTCAGGAAACTCAAACCCGATGGTAAACCACTTACTTCAAATATGATGCACACCACATGAAAAGCAAAACAGCCCAACATCTAGTCACCAATCTAATCAGGCAAAAAGTTTGCTTTAAAAATTTAAATAATTATATTTATTAGTTATGCTGTAAAAAAACAAACAAAAAAAAAACGTAAAACGGAACCTATATTATATATTACAGTATACATTTCCATAGAGTCCATAGAAAAACAAATGTATTGAATCATGGGTAATGTAGTTTCTCACCAGGATCTGCACTGTTAAACACACTGTTATAAATACACAATAAAATAGTGCAGATTAATGGCTTTACAAAGGCAAATGTCGTTAGTTACAGTAACAGCTTCATAGCTCACAGAAGGTCTGTCTTCAATAGTTTATGAATTACTGTGAAAAATGTATGTTATTTTTACTGTCTCTATAATATATTGTTCTAAGATCCCTTCTTCAGTAAGAATATGGCACTATTATCTTGAAAACAATATTTAAGTGTTTAATGAGATTTGAATTGTGTTTGCAGATATACTGCTTTGAAATTCAATTTTTCAATTCACATCCGCTTCTTTTTCCATGTGCAGAATAATATTCCAGTCCATAAGCACACACACTCACTGTCTCACACACATATACACACAGTGAATCATTGGACAAGGGACACCAGACACCATCATAGACAGAGATGTTCTTTGTCAAGAAACAATCCCCCCCAACCAAACCCCCATGTCTCTGTACTCCTTTGCCTCTCTGCATTGCTTTCTGTCTTTTCCATTATCTCTCCATCACATCTCTCTCATGCATGGTTGACCTTTAGTCGGGTGGTTATCATAAAGACAGAACTCCCTCAGTCACAAACAGTTCTGTCTTTTCCTTTCTAAGGCTTTACTTGCGGCTCCTTTTTCCTTCTCAGTATTTATTGTTTATCTTTTGCATACTGTATTGATCAGAGTCGTGAAAGTTGAAGGGCAATATGATGTGTCACATGACATGGGAGAGGGCAGTGTCACTGTGATTGGCTGATTACACGTTAATGTAAACGGTCCATAAATCGACCCGAGGTGCATTTCCCATACAAAGACTGCTTACCATAGGAGTGTGATGCATAGTTGGAGAAATGAACCGGTTAATGAGCCATGACTGTTTCCTGAAAATGTAGAAATACACTTACGTCTCTGTTGTTATTAATGACAGAAAAGTAATGCTGCTAATGATTCTACTAACTTGTATTATGTCTTAATGGGTTTAATGCTTTTTCTGAGCTGTTCGGTATTCTGGGATATTCCCACTGCTTTCATCTACTTGGAAATGTGGTTAAAACGTCCTTGCATTCCCTCCTACGCACTTAACAAGAGTTTCATTTCACTTTGCAACACATAATACCCCAATTATCTGCCGTTTTTCATGACTAGAGAGAGAATAATGGTCCTAACATTAGTAACTGTCAAAAAATACTCACAAAGCTTGACTCATTGACTCATGCTATATATTAGGGCTGCACGACCGATAGGTTTTCTAATCGCAATTACAGAAGTACAGATGCCACAATTATGTAATCGTACAAAGTGACAAACAATCGTAAGTCCACTTATGGTATTCTACTTGTTTCCATTGTTTTAATTTTAGGATAACATTCATAGTTTTGCTTTTTTTTTTTTTTTTTTTTAGAATAATTCAACTTCGATGTATAATTGACATTTGAGGCTTAATACTATAGAAAAGCAATAAAGGTTTTCAGTTAGAGTGTTTTCATGTGGCATGGAGTTGCTTCAAACAATGGTATAAACACCTTCAGTGTGAATTATGATACAATTAAGGGAATAATTGACAATTATGATTCTTCTCATAGTTGTGCAGCCCTACTATATAATACCTGTTTTACACAGCAGTTCTCTCAGAATTACATAACTAAAAAGATAATAGTGATAACATAAGTATTTTGTTGCAGTTATTCTTGCTGTAAGCTTTAAAGTAAGGTGTACTGTGTATATCAAAAGCTGTGTTACCAGAAATTTACTGTAAAAGAACTTATTCTTACATAGACACTGTTGTATTTGGAATGTGGGACTAATAATGCTGTTTATTTACACTGAAGCTGGATTCATAATGTTACAAATCTTCATACTGTACAGCATAAGACAGCTGACAGGCCTTTCCAACACATTTTATGACATAATGGACCGTATGCATGGATTACTATAATCATGCATGCCTGTGAAAGCAAAAAAAAAATCACATACAGACAGGTTATTATTTTTCAGGAACACTACTGTTTGATTAGTCAGTGCGATGGTGACTAGCTGCCTCCTAATAGTCTAAAATGAGAGATAGTCGGGAGAAAGTATTTCCTGTAAGCAAGATCTGACTGTGTCATTGTGTTTATTGTGAATACACATTGACATGCCTTGTCATGCTAGAGGAGAGAGCAGAATATATAAAGTGTTGTTCACATGCATGCATGCTCTCTGCGGCAAAATGTGATACTGCTCACAAAAGGTCAGTCTGAGTAACCTGAGCTCACAGCGAAGAAACTCCATCTCTATTATTGACCACAAACGCTTCTGTACATATGCTTTCTCCCTCTCGCCACTAAATCTGTCTCCTGATACACATCTGTCTTTTGTTGCTGCGTTTCTGTTTTCAGTTCTCTTTAGTTTTCTTTCTTTCTTTCTTTCTTTCTTTCTTTCTTTCAGATCACCAGATTACTTTCTCGCTCAAATCCTTTTTTCTTTATCAATTCTCGCTACAGTAGTGAGCCAACAAATCTGTATGATTCGTATCGTGTCAACAGAGTCAAACTGAGCCCCTCAAGTTAACCTAGTCTAGGGTAAGTCTGAACTCTCTGGCAGGCAGGGAAATCTGATCTTCAATCAGTACTTCCTACTACCTGATTTAATTAAGTGCTAATGCATAAATGCTGTTCAGGGCCGCCCGTGATCTTAAAGGCATCTTGTCAGTTATAAGGACAAGAATATTTCCTTTTCAAAAACAGATCATACTGTAAAACTTGATGTTTCTTTGTAAATAAAATATTATTGGAGTACATGGCTTTTGCAAGAAAAAAAAAACTGTTTTTCTATTTTCCATTTCTTTGTAATTATTTGTGAAACTTGTCATTTCTGAATAAAAAAGATTCTATATGAATAATGAATATTAACTTATAAACTTAATACTACTTAGTACTTTTTTGTGCACTTAATTACATCAAACACTACATCAAAATAAAGGGTTACACTTTATTTTGTGTTCTTGCCACAGTGAAATGATAGATTTAAGTACTGAGTCATATTAATTAATTATTATATGGTTAGGGTTAAAAGTTACTTGCATGTAATAGGTTTAGAGCTACTTGCATATAACTATGCATAAGTTATTGTTCTTATAACAGTAAGTACATGTAATATGTGTAACAAGGGCACTGTTAAATAAAGTGTAACCCAGAATTTGCCTGTTTTTGTTTTATGCTTTCAACATTAAATTAGCAGAAATTACAAGCAATACTTTAGTTTAAGGATCAATTCCCACTATTGTCTAGTCGCTTTTTAACATGCATATTACTAGCATATAAATTGTTTGTTTTTTAGTACTTATAACCATTATGAATTTTAGATACTTTGATCCAACCCCATACACAAAACTTAACAACTGCACTCTCAGAAATAAAGGTACAAAAGTTATAACTGGGGTGGTACCTTTTCAAAAGGTACATGTTTGTACCCAAAGGGTTCATTTTGGTCCCTTAAGGGTACATATTAGTACTTAACCTTAGTGGTAGAAAAGTGTATTTTTTTAAAAGGTA
The DNA here is from genome assembly GCA_032359395.1 of Enteromius anoplus. NCBI lineage: Eukaryota > Metazoa > Chordata > Actinopteri > Cypriniformes > Cyprinidae > Enteromius > Enteromius anoplus. The sequence goes on along the minus strand of JAUMHG010000008.1, from coordinate 955,001 downwards.
CCCCCTCAGTGACTTTTGTACCTTTATTTCTGAGAGTGTACCTTGCTGACTATTACTATGTAGCAAATTAACAGCTAAATTAAGCAAAAGTTAATTGTTATTTAATACTTTGCATTGGTCCGCAAGCTAAAGTGTGACCAAAATTACTGTAAAATAAGAAGCCAGCATTATAGCGGGCATGTAATGATTGATTTGACAGGCATTTTCATTCATGAAAATCAGTTCAAAGTCAGTTTTGGTTTTAGAATATTTGATTATTGTATTTAACATTGTGGCCTTAAAAGATTTAAGCCTGTCCAGTACCTCCAATCCTGATTAACACACACAGTCTATAACCAGTTTACCAGCCAATGAACATCTATGCTTGAATGTCAGTGATTTCATCCAGACACACTCTTGCAGCACAGTTTAGTGCATGGGTGAACCTTGACACTAGGGTTGTAAAGGGGAAGATTGTGGGATAAAAGAATAGATGTAAATTGTTCTCAACTGAAAGGATCCTCTTGGAAACTTTGGTGAAAAAAAATTCCACACTCTTGGAATTCAATTGTGTAAATCCAGCCACAATCCCAGAGGGAGAGCAGGACAAAACCACTGGCCTAAAAGTTTCAGAAATTCATTAGACAGAAAACTGGCTTCATATGGAGTGACACAAGCTTAGGCACACGCCAGATCATCACCCCGAACCCTCACATCAGGACAAAGCGTTGCGTTACCCTAGAAAACAGCTCATCGCTCCATCCACAAATGTCATAGGGCACATGCCAGACAAGTGTGGACAGCTGGGGAATGAGCGGTTGTCATGAATAGACACACTTCATTGTCGTAGGATGGGGAGGGAGGGGCAAACAGAGGGAGAGATTGATTATTTCTCTCCAGTACAGACAGGCGTCTCAGTTTCAAGGCATATATTGTACTCTGCAGAATGAGAGGTCAAAGTTAAAGAGTCAATATGGGTGATGATAAATCTTTTGGTTTGGATGGGAGGGATGTTGATCAATAAAGCTCTTTTTTGTGCTTTCACACAATCACTGTGAAACAAAAAAGCCATCCACTGTCTCATGGCCACTTTTTTTTTTACAATTTAAATATGAAGTTTAATTTTTCTTCAAGTCTTAAGGTCATAATACTACTGAATTCTGTCCAAAAAGTTTGTAAGTATTTTAATTATTAATTTTTGCTTTGCTTTAGTTTTTGGTTTTCCCTAGATTCAATTATAAAACTATAAAAATGTTTCAAGAGAAACATTTACATTACAGTTATGTGAACAAATGTTTGTACATTATATATCATGTAGTAGGCTATTTGTGGTATCGCTTTTAATTTATTCAAATTATTATTTTATGTGAATACATTTTTATTCCCTAACATCAGTTTATTAGTATTTGTTTTTCTTTAGCTTTGATTTCGATTCTTAAGTTTTAACAATATTTTTGCAATAATTAACAAAAAACATCTACGTTACGAACGTAACCCACGTACCCTGAAGGAGGGAATGGAGACGTTACATATAGGATCTCGCATGAGAGACCGTTCGTCTTCGAGTCTTTGAAAAAAGGCCAATGAATATTGGCGTGCAATAATTACAGC
>JAUMHG010000008.1:930294-943533 GCA_032359395.1 Enteromius anoplus | reverse complement strand
GTTCTTCTATTTGATAATGTTCAGTGCTTTGCTACAATCTGTATTGTTAAAAGCGCTATATAAATAAAAGTGACTTGCCTTGACTTGACATCAAATATGGTTAAGGGTTAAGCTCAAACATGCTTATGTGAGGAGAAAGAATGAATCTCAGTAGTTTCTTGCATGGTTCTAAATATATTGTAATTCTTTGCCTTAAAGCTTAAAGTCTTTTTGCTTTTAGAGCTGACTAAGCTTGGTGTTTTTAGGACCTGGAGCAGTCGGAGCTGGCATGGTCGAGGGAAAGGCTGCTTCAGGGGCTTTCAGGACCTCATGATCTCCGACAGCATCATGAGCTTTGTTGAATTTGTGGAGCTCTTCAAGTCTTTTAGGTAGAACGCGCCATTCTTTACAAACATACTTGTGTTCTGAATTTGGACGATCGTTGAAAATTGCCCATCGTGTGTCCAGCATTCGCAGTCGTAAGGATCTGAAGGAACTGTTCGACACTTATGCGGTGCCTTGTAGCCGCTCGGCTCCTGACTCTGTCCCACTCTACACCACACTGAGGATCGATGACAAACTCACAGGATTGCAACCGGATCTTGGTGAGCACGTGCGAAAAATAAAACAATTTTTTAAACAAGTGTAAGAAGTAGAACGGTTTAACAAGGCTGATCCCTTCACAGATCTCCTGACCCGCAATGGATCTGACCTGGGCCTTTTTATCCGCACACGTCAGCAAATGTCTGACAACCAGAAGCAGATTTCAGACGCCATCGCAGCTGCTAGCATCGTAACCAATGGGACTGGGGTGGAGAATTCATCGCTGGGTGTGCTGGGACTGGCCATCTCTCAACTCAATGACTTCCTGGTCAACTGTCAGGGAGAACATCTGAGCTATGATGAGATCCTCAGCATCATACAGGTGTGTGGAAGAATCCTCTGAAAGCCAGAAAGTTTTACAGACTTTACTGCTCAGACCTTTAAATGCTACTTTGAATATGACAAAGGTCATTCCTGTTACAAAGCACATTCATATGCTCGTGTTGTAATTTACAGACTCCTATTTGAATAATAACACTGTTGTCTTTTTTAAAGCTGCTGGATCAACTTTGTTTAGTTAAAAATAAAAACTTTTAATGAACTGAACAGAGCAGAATAATACCACTATTGTCTTTGTAGAGTTGCTTTAACAGACCTTGCTTGACCGACATTCCTCTTTATGTTATTTATGCGAAGTCTTATTGTCGGAAAAGAAAATTGCTTCAAATGTCTGTCAGAGTGCTTGGCACTGTTTTAAAGATCTCACCGGTGGGTCATCGTTTACCGTTAACAACATGCACAATTGTTTCTTCCTTTATTAAGAGTAAGAGTCGCTGACTGACAGTTCGAAATTAACGTCTCACCGGCTCATAAATCACTTTGAGACATCTAATGATATGCATGCCAGTGTAATAATATTTAATTTGTTTTTATGTTTCTTTAGAAATTTGAGCCTTCTTCAAACATGCGTCAGATGGGGTGGATGTCCTTTGAAGGATTTGCCAGGTTTGCTTTTATTAAACAGTTTCTGACAAAATAATGTGGACCAGCAGTTTCAGAAATGCTATACTTTGGCAGATTTGGATAATCCACTATAGTCATGTAATCCTCTACATGACTGAAAGTTTAATCTGCCTCTCCAAGGTTTCTTATGGATAAGGAAAACTTTGCCTCTAAGAACGAGGAATCTCAAGTGAATCTGGATGAGCTCCAGTATCCGCTCTCGTTCTATTACATCGAGTCCTCTCATAACACATACCTCACGGGCCATCAGCTAAAGGGAGAGTCTTCAGTGGAGCTCTACAGCCAGGTACATCTTCAGCAGAGCTTCTCTGTTTATTCTGAACCTGATCCAGGGCAAAAAAAACACGTTCACAATGCACTCCATAAATGTGCTTGATGATCGCTGCTTCACATGCCGTCCTGGAGAAGTCACCTGCAAGTGTGTGTGGCTGAAACGGCATGTGAATGATGCCTGCAGGCGTTTATTGATTTATTGGTTCTGCCACAGGTCTTGCTGCAGGGCTGTCGTAGCGTTGAGTTGGACTGCTGGGACGGGGATGACGGCATGCCTGTCATTTACCATGGACACACTCTCACAACTAAGATTCCCTTCAAGGTCTGTTAAAAATCAGTACATGAAGAGACCTCTGTTGATTACACGTATGTTTCTCATTGACGGAAATGCTTTTGTGGCCTGTAGGATGTTGTTGAGGCCATCAGTCGTGCAGCGTTTGTGAACTCAGAGATGCCTGTGATTCTGTCCATCGAAAACCACTGCTCTTTACCACAGCAGCGCAAGATGGCGGAGATCTTTAAGGTGCTTGAATTTTCTCACTATATCAAAATGCTCTGAATCCAACTGAACCCGTTTCAACCTGCTTGTTTGGGGGTTTCGTTTGGAAAGTGAAAAGATGTTTTGCTCTTCAGACGGTGTTTGGTGAAAAGCTGGTGACCAAGTTCCTGTTCGAGAGTGATTTTGCGGATGAGCCTTTGCTTCCATCTCCTCTGCAGCTCCGAGGGAAGATCCTACTGAAAAATAAGAAGCTCAAAGCTCACCAGGCTCCAGTGGACATTCTCAAACAAAAGGTAGATGAGAGAAACACATACCTAAATGCATGGCAACAATGCAGAACCGGATTTCCAGTCTTTTTGATTTATACACAGTTTAGTCATCTTGCCAATACTTGACCTAAATGAATTATATCAGCCACACTCAACTCAAACACTCAAATTCAACAAGCCCTTTTGTGTCTACATTTCTTTAGGTCTTGATGTAATCTGAGCTCTTTAATACCATTTGTGTGTACATGTAAGGAGAGGCATGTGCCTGATGCATCTGCCAAGCAAAATAAATACAGTATAGGTAGTTCTAAATTTAGAGTTAATTAATGCCATTATTATGTATATATATATATGGCTATATGCTGTGTGTGTGTGTGTGTGTATATATATACTGTCACTATATACAGTATGTGTGTTTTAGGGTTGGGTCGATTAGGGTCGATTGTCGATTAGACGATTCCTCCACCCCGCCGCAGCAACCAGCTCGTGAAAAACACACTTAATCTATGGCGGCAAATCTATGCCATTAATAAGCGAGCGCACCACTGGTGCTGGCGAGCCCGGTAAATAATTTCTGCGAGAGGAAAACAGATGTACATGCGAAGAAACGGGGCCCGCGAGCTCATTTCAAACCCGATTATTCCTGCGCTCGATCTTCTCTCCCCTGCTTGCGCGAACACTGTTATTTTTGTCAGTCGTGGGGCGGGGCTTGGTGTTATAGTTACAACTAAACAACTCCCCCAATAACCGCCGCCTACGACGATGCCATCGTCCATCGCGATGTTTCACATTAGACATCGTACGATGCCAAATTAGTTGACATTGCCCAACCCTAGCGAGTAGTATGTCCGAATTCATTGCATTCGAAATTCAGAAGGCGAAAAGTACCAGGATGACCTACTGCTTCCGCCCGAATTCTATAGTAGGCATACCATGGACACTTTCATATCCCATGAGGCTCCGGGAGAAGAGGTGTCATATTCGAAAAATGGCGGAAAGTGAAGACGTGGCTCATTTTAAGTGTAAGCACCTCAGGAAAAAAACTTTGTTTATTGTGATTAAATTATACTTTGTTAACACAATCTATATAAATGAATGACTTATTGAAAGTGGACATTTTCATGCTGTTGTGACAACGCATGACACGTGACAACATCAATACGGCGGATGTAGTATGACCGAATTCCATTCATACTACCCCCATTCATACTATATAGAACTTACTTTTTAACGGTCGGGTAGTACGTTCAATTTTAAATGTAGTACCTACTTAAGCAGTACGCGATTTCAGATGCAGCACTTGTCTATGAGTTTTTTAGCAAAGTTCTGCATGCATCATTTCACTGTAAAAAAAAAAAAAAATCTTTAATTTTTACAAAAAAATTTTGTAACATTTTTCAGAATAATTTTGTAATAAATACAGAAAATCTGTAAACACATTTACTTTAAATTTTACAGAATAAAACTGTAATTTACAAACTCGAAAATTTGATTGTAAACCAGTAAATTCAACAATGCACTAAATCCGTTTTGTTCTTTAAACATACTGACAACCACCATAATAAAGGTGGTAAAAGAAAGCCACTTGAAAACGTAAAGCTCATCTCAAACAGTTTCAACACAAATAAAAGTATAGACTGATGTAGAGAAGGTGCTTAGAGTCATTCATCCAAACACAAAACACCATCATGGTAACACACACGACACTTAAATAATGCAATAAACACTCATTAAACAACAGAAGATATAACAAAGCCCAAAAGTACACAACCAATAACAAAAACTATTAAAAAACATGATTATTTAAACAAAATACTTTCAAATGTAAAGTGAAGGGAATTCTGGAGATATAGTTGTTACAGTTTTTGACTGTAAATTATTAATAAATTATGTCAAAAAACTGTACAATTAACAACATTTTACTGTAAAATTACATTAAATATCTGGTTAGATGTTTTACAGTTTTCACTGTATATAGTATAGAAATTTACTGTTAAGATTAATGTAAATCTTATTTCAGTATCTTTCTCTAATGGAAGTCTGCCGGACACCAACTCAAAATCACAGACATTAGTTGAAAAACTGCCAAATGCTGCTTTACCGTGGGAAACTTTATTTAAAGTCACTCCACAGGATATCCTGTTCTTTCCCTATACACATATTTAAATCCGTAAAGCATAGCTATGATTTCATGTCATATTCCCACTTGGGTCAGAATCTACCACCAGCCTTGTCAGTGAAGCATAGTGCTTTTTTAACATCATTTTGAGTAAATATTGTGTAAAAAGATTTTATATGTTTGCTATAGCAAATTTATGTATGTAAATATACACACACATAATGTAAACACAGAATGCGATACAAACAATTCTATGGACATGGAAATAATACAGGAAAAGAGAGCTGGAGTGACACAACACAGATGACAGGTATAGGCTGCCTGGGACAGTGGTCAATTATACATTTTAGTGTCATTACGAGACACATTTTATTAAAATTTTGCAGTTGACCATTAGAATTGGATGGATTCTTCCAGTAACACTGCTGTGTTTTTAGAATTAAGAGCATTTTTTTTTCTCTGCTACATCTCTTTGGGACCAAAAAAATAAAGTAACGGCTGGCAAACAGCTGTTGTGTTTCACATTTGTTTAGGAGGGGATCTTCTTCAACAGAACTAACATATGCCGGGCCCATCTTGTGTCAAAATAATTATTAAAGTATTTTTTTAATTTAAGCATTAAAGTAGAGTGGAAAATTTGAGGATCGGTTGTAAGATCATTTGCAGCAACAGCTTTCTATTAATATTATTCCCACGTTTATATAACAGCAATTTTCCAACTAATTAGCTGCTGTTAGATCTCATCTCTGTGGAAGGCCATTCCCAAGAGACTTCATTAATACAGCAACAAACAGAGTGATCAACAACACATTTTGCTTAAAAGCATTCTTCTGCACATCTAATGCAAAACATTTAAATCACTGGCTTTTATCATTGCCAGATGCTTTTATATATTGATATGTTCTACCCATAAATGGTTGTGCAGAGAAAGAAAAAGGATATTGTCCTATCTTGTTTGAGTGCAGTGTGTTCAACTACAGCAGGGGGCTGTTTCATAAAACAAATCTGCCAAACAAGCCAAACTCATTTTAGTTAGACTAAGTGAAATAAACCCGTTTCATGAAACAGGCCCCATGAAATACTTATGCTTAATGCATAGAGCCAGATGCATTGTTTCGTCTTCACTTATGCATTTAATGCTGGATAGCTCTAAAAACATTGCACATGCATATACACGTGTGCATGAAGTTTGTTTCTTACCCTCTTGACCGCCTGTATTGATCCAGTCTGGGTTTGCAATACTTGCAATAGCGAATATATCTGCCGCGAGAAAAAGACATCCTGAAATAATGGTGAGTTTATCCATTTTCATACCTCAGTCTGTGAACTACATGAGTTTAGTGCTGTTAGAGGTTTTGGAGAGTATGAGATGGATGCAACTTTCATTCCCTCTTCTCAGAGGGAACCTCATGGAGATGCTCCTCATGCAGTTTTAGAAGATAACATCTAAATGTCAGCTGAGGGATTATGATGCAAACACCAGCAGTGTGACGTTCAGCGTTGAACCTCATCCCATTATGAAACGTTACCCCTCACGAACTCCACTAACGACAGCCGGAAAGGTGAGCCCTTACTCGAGCACCACTGTCAGGGAAATCCAGAGTGTTCCGATGTGTTACGTCCGTGCTGGACCTTCCCTTTTGACTCATGGATATCGTTAAAAAAGGAAACCGATTCCACAGCGCACGTCTTTTCTCGCCTCAGTATCGGATATCCCGGCAAATGTCGTGCTGTATCGATAACCACAGCTGTCTTCCTTGCCTTGTGTTGTTCCGCGTTACAATTTGAACTAATATACCGTAAAATAGCGTGCGCGAACCTTTCAAAACACAACCCTGCTCGCGAGATGTTTTCCCTTTGTAAGGAATAACGGAGGGGGCAGGAGAACGTGACGCAACGTGTGACGTCACTAACCTGCTTTTGACAAGTCTGCTATCTCACTGGAAACGTCATTGAACTAAACAGTTCCCGTTTAATCGAAGATGCTTCATTTAAACAGAAACGAAATGTAATAAACAGAAAACACTAACTATACTGCAAATATGTTTTACAACCAGTAAGAAGTATATATTTTATCAACCAATGAAATTGGAATATTTACATTTTATACATACTAACACTGTGAGGATATTAAAATTAAATACATTGCTGGGCAAGGGAGTTTGTATGTTTTAAGTTGGCATTTGCTTAATTTAAAGCAGTTAAGGCTTGCAGTTCATTGTATTAATTAATACAATCTCTCTGTGATCGTAATAATAAATATTACACAAACTTTATTAATTTTTTAATTAAGTGTCCTCTGAATTTTGACATCTTTGACTCTCCGGTAACTAGTTGCCAAGTATTCATAGTTCTTTATTGCGAAAACAAAGCAGTAAAACACCACTAGTCTGCAACCATTAGTTTATATTGAGATTTCAGAAAGGTAATAATTTTTATTTCAGTGCAAGCTGACACAACGAAGAAACTGAAAAGAAAAAAGGATTACAAATCACAACTTGTTTCATAAATGTTTGTCGTTGTTGTTAAGATACTTTATTAATTTACATCTATACATTTAAAATGGACAAGTGCTGAGTTCTTTTCAGATTACTCCACTTTATATAATATTACAAATATCAAGACCAACAGTTGATGATGACAACCTTTTTATTTTTTTTTATTTTGATAGGAACAAAGATGTCGTGAACAAGTCCTCATTTCATTATTATGAAACGAAGAGTTAGACTCTGTTGAAAGATAATGTGTGTGTACTGCTGTTTGTCCATCAGATTTCATCAACAAAAGGAGTGTTGACCAAGTGTCCAGTGGAGGTCATTGTCTTTTTGCCAGACATGAATTTTTTCGCAACCTTAAAAAAAAGAAGAAAAAAATAAAAGAAATTATATATATATATATATATCTTAAGTAAAATATATTATTCAGGTAACATACAGTTGATACAGAGGGTTGAACCCAAAATGTGATGTTACGTTCCTAGAGACTTTACACTGGGTTACCATTACCCTAAGAAACAATAGCTGCTTACATTGACAACGTCAGCAGAAGAGACAGCACTGATTTTCTGGGTCACAGCTTCAGGGGAATGATAGGTACCCTCTGCCAGCACTTGTGAGCCAATAGCTTCCATTAAGCCGTCAGAACTCTCAATAGACATCAGGTACTCAGCCGTCAACTGATTCCTGCTCAGAAAAAAAAGACAATCCATTAATAATTACATGAAAACTTGTAATGAATAAAATATATTTGTAAAAAGTACTGCACTCTTGGACTCAAGCAAAAACAAACTCACTTAGCTCTGCTGAGGTCAGCTCCGTCAAGGTTTCCTTGTGCAATGTCATTTACTTGACCGATTGCTGCTTTGATTACCTGAACTCAAAAATGAATACTTTTAAGAACACATACTTAATCTTAAGCTCAATGAAATATTGCATGCATATCAAATAGACACCATTTAATTAACCGACTCCTTCAAAAACATTAAATTCATCACTGAATCATTTATTGAAGTAAATTTAAATAAAAAATGTAAGTAATTTATTTAGTAAATGGTATTATTGTGGTATATTATACATCATAATTAATGCTGTAAAATGATTAATCGCATCCAAAATAAAAGTTTCTGTTTACATGATATATGCGCGCATACTGTGAATATTTATAAAGTATATAAATAAAAACACATGCATGCGTGTATATATTTAAGAAGAATGTGGTGTTTATATATTAAATGTATCAAATATAAGAATATAAATATACATATGTATAAAAGTAAATATTTTCAGTGTATATATAATGTATGTGTGTGTGTGTTTGTATTTATGACTAAAGGAGATGTTTCCTGGGACAGCTTTGGCCTGGCTAGCACCATGCACAAAATGAATTCAAGTTAAAACTAAAGCGTAATATAAAAATTGCACGTACATCTTTGGCAGCGTTAGCCTGGCAGATGGTGTAAACGCCAAACAGACCAGAATCCGTGTAGTTGGCATTGAAGGCAGACGCCTGCAACAAAGCAAGACAGACAGTTAGAAAGAGTCTTTTTTAAGCTGAAGGTCATACAAGTTGATACTCACATCAAAGGGCTGAGCGGTGACCTTTGAGATGGCCTGACTCAGTTTGTTTGTAGTGTTGGAGCCTCTCTTGACACGTGGTCCTGCTCCAAGCACATGCTGCAGTATGCTGAATGCAGTGGCCTCAGCTGATGTAGCACCTGCGCCTTCGCTCGCCACGACCGCATGAACCAGTCCTCCTCCAGACTGATGCCTCAGCTCACCTGGAGAATACAGCCAGAGAATAACATCACACAGCGTTTCAGAAGCAGGAAACTTATCTAGGAGGATGCCTCTTCTGACAATCATTGTTATGCATTTATTTAGGATCAAGCTTATGCCAGATTTCGTCCGATGACAATAATATGTGCCAATGAGATACAATATAGGAATCGCCTTTATTTTAGAGATGGATAAGTCTTATTCCAAAACATTTGCCTACATAAAGGAAAACTAAATATGTGTTGCTGCTTTTTTAGCATGAATAAAAATAGTTACTTATAAAGTAACTTATGCCTTAAGTAATAATCTATGTAGGCAGCAGACAGTGAGACAGTTCATTAGATTCTGCAGTAGAGCAATAGACAAGCTACATTACTGACAGTACCGACCAGAAAATGAGACTTTTAATGATTACATACTGTGTTTTATTTTGTATTTTTAATGATGCACTCTACCTCCATGGTACACAGCTTTGGAACCAACTGTGCCTGTCCCACTGCGGATGTTCAGGAATTGCTCCCCAACCTGCTTAAGCATGACATGATCCACACCTACACAAGAGCACACGGTACAAATGACTGCTTTAATATCCTTCTTTGGGCCATATTAAACCATCTCCTTTTATAAGGCAGCAATTTCATAACATACCAAGACCAACAAGGGCCATTCTTGCACTTGTGAAGTTGTTCTGAACAAAGCTGTGCATCTGTGTAAAGGACATAATAGAGAGAACATTAAAATGCAACTTATTTGCAATGTGATATATTTGTGCAGGACTGTTATTTACATGTGTGATTTACATGTGATTTACCGTTTTTAAGCAGATAGTTGCATTACTATTCTACAACACATTTACCGCAAGTTAAATACAAGGGTAAAATCTGATGAAGTGACTTTTAAAGGGGTCATGAACTAAGAAACTAGCCTGGGCCCGCCCATACTTCCTTCGACGCCACATTCATTTCGCGAGCAAAGTTAGTCTGGCAAAGCTGCCGTTTTAGAGCATTTCTGTTCCCAAAAAAGTGGGAACCAATGAGAAATGAGCTTCAGGTTCTGTCGCTGCGCATACGTCGTCGGAATGAGTGGTCTGATTGGTTGTAGACTCGTTCAGTAGAATACAGAGGCATCTGATGGACGCAGGTTAAGCCCGCCTCCCAGAAGGCGGGTAGTAAGGCAGCTTGGCCAGACTAAGCTCCTATGAGCTTTACAGTCGCGGAAGCCAGGCTACTAAGAAACCAAAGTTCCCTTGATGTGTGACACAGAGTACTATAAAAACATCCTTCAAGCTTCAGAACCTTGTCATTAGTCTAAAAAAAGCTTACATTGAAGGAAGTCGGCAGAATAAAAGCTTTATATGTTGCACTATATGATGTAATGGTGTGGATAAGCACCGCCTCCACAGAAGATGATCAAGGTAACTGCCTGTTTAGCCACGCCCACTGATTTGCATATGTAGTGGGGCTTGGAGGAACAACAATAATGTGAAAAATAATGTGTTTTTTTTAACCTTAAACTGCATAAACACATTGTATTACACCAAATACACAAAATAATGTTCTTTTTAGCAACGTCATATGGCCCCTTTCATTGTACAGAGGATGTGTTTACTAACAAGGCACAATTCGACATGGGATTTTCAAAAACACTGAAACTTAAACATGTTCTGAATGTACTTGAAAGTAGGGATGCACCGATCCAGATTGGCCGATCTATAATGCGCGTTTTGTCAGTAAACACGGTCCTGTAATCAGCGGTAAATGCCATCAGGTGCGTGATTTGACATTGAGCTGTATATACTACACACAACCGTTGTTCACTGACGAGCTGCGCAAATCTACGCTGATAATGAACATGGTTTAGCGCAGCTCGTCAGTGAACAAAGGCTGTGTGTAGTATATACGGCTCAATGTGAAGTCACGCACGGCACAATTTTGGTCTGTTGGACTTGGTTGAACAAAAATAAACAATATTTTGTTGCTTAAGCTTATGAATTCAGTCATTATTCAATGGTATCCTAAAAATCCATATGAAAAAACATACTTCTCACTGTTGGACAGGACTCAAAAGCAACCACACAAAAAAAGTTAATAAGCCATTTAAATTTGTTTCCCCCCCACCCCCAAAACATTGCCTTACCTGTTCTGCGCTGATTTGGCCGAGCATGTAGTCTGGACAGTATAGTGAATTGGACAGGGCATTCTTATAAGCTGCAGCATGCAAACTCTCAATGACACCTGAGGCACAAACAAAAAGAAGCGGAGCCATTATGACCACTAACCAACCTCAGTGAATCATATGACAACGTTATGGTATTTACAAAGTGAACCCTCTGGGATGTGATACTTGGCAGTCAAAACAGGCACACAACCGTTGTTCACTGACGAGCTGCGCAAAATAACGCGGATAATTTGCACAGCTCATTGTTTTTTAAAGAAATGAATGGTATATTTTGTATCTATCTAATTTTCGAAAGGATTTTCATAGTAGTAGACAATATTCACTTCTAAATTATGCACTCATTTTTTCGGTAGCACTTTATTTTACAGTCCTGTAAACCTGTACATACTATGTATTTTTGTAGGAATTACAATAACTAGGTGATAACTACTGTAGATACTAACCCTGAACCTAACATTAGATTTTTATTATGTTCTTGTGTAAGTACATTATAAATACATGTACAATATAGGTACTTTAAAAAAAGAGTGACCATTATTTCTATATACATTACTTAAAAAATACTTAACATTTTCAATGAATACAGTGTTTTATTCATATTTATTTATTTTTAGGTTTTATATTTAGATAGAGATTAAGACATATTTAAATATTATTTAATTATAACTTGTAGAATCTAACTGAAAATAGCTCTATTATTTTTTTATTTACATCCACCATTTTTTCTATGTTTATATAGCATGTGACTCAAAAGTCAAGTTATGTACCATTCTATTAAGGCAAAAACAATGCATACCGATCTGAGTAGTCTGCTTGGCAAGTTTCAAATCCACTTTCACCCTGGCAGTGAGGTCTGACACTTCCCACGGCCGAAACTCCGGCGCAGTGGTCACATTGATCAGATACTCCATAACAGTGTCACTGTGAGAAGACAGAGACAACATATTAGTTTCCAGTAGAAGCAAAGCACATACAGACAAACTGTGTTATACTCACACATGATCTCTCAGGCAGTCTACAGTGTATGCCATGGTTTCCCTGGAACTTGACACACTGCATGTAAATATATAATGTAAACATTTATTCACATAACAAAACAAAACAATATATATTAAGCCAGTGGTTCTTAACGGGTGAGTTGCAAACCAAGAGTAGACGGCAAATCGGTTTAAAGCTAAACTAAGAAACTTGGATCCGGGTGCAAAAGCAGTTGAGAACCACTGTATTATGCCACATGCCATACATATTATAGATAACAGATATTTAAAAGAAGCTGTTCTGTGACAACGATAAACTGACCTTAAGCTTCCCCCTACAGCCTCAACACCGCGGCAGATCCTGAAGGCAGATGCTCCTTTTGTTGTCTGGAATCAGAGGTATAAAGACATGAATGCTAACAAAGTCGCAGCACAAAAGCAATACAGCGGTCAAAGACTGAGTCATGATGTATATATACCAGACTCGCAGCCAGACGAAGCAAGTGTGTGACTCCGAGGTTGTCGAACGTCTCATATCGGCTTCCGGCCCTGATGAGCACACCAATGCGAGAAGCAGGAGAATAGTTTTCCAAAGAAGCGATCACCAACCCACTAGGCAATTTTGTCACCTGAAAGAGACAAAACAATATATATTACAAAATATCTAAACATTATAAAAATACTACACCATCTGGTTGTTACTAATATCATTGTTTTGTTATTTTTGAGTTACAAATGATATAATGCAGCGATGCAATGAATAAAAAAATCTTTATAGTTAAAAATATATATATTTTATATATCTATAAGATATACTGGAAAACTAGTTTGAACATTAAATAAATATTTTTGTTATTATTTGTTTTTTATTACTCTGTATAAATGTATTCTTTTAATAGCTGGAATATCTCATTTTGTCAAAAAAATATATAGTAAAATATATAAATATATACGTACATATAATATATATACATATATACTTACATAATATATATATAAAAAAAAACATAATATATATACACACATTATAAATATATATATATATACACACACACATATATATATATATATATATATATATATATATATATAAATAAAATGTAGT
>JAUMHG010000008.1:887947-910922 GCA_032359395.1 Enteromius anoplus | reverse complement strand
TTCTGGTTCTCGTCTGTTTGGGGGTGGGAGGAGCAGACGCGGGTTCCCTATCCCGTCTTTTGCGCTGCCTTGTTGAGGGTAGCACTGAAAACATTATATTTTACACACTTTATTCTCTTTTTTTTTTCTTTTTCTAAATCGTTCAGTTCGTATGCATACCGAACCGAAAGCCTCGTACCGAACGGTTCGATTTGATACGACGTATCGTTACACCCCTAATATAAATATATATATAAAATATGACTTCATAAATGAAATCACTTTTCTTTTACAGAATAAAATATAGTCTACGGTCAGTACTACTCTCAACCAAGCAAAACATGTAGTTGGGTGTTATCACCAACATGCCAACAGCTCTGCACATCTTTAGATATCAGTCATGTAAGTTACTGCTGACTCATTTGTCATTCAGTTTACATGCAGAGCCTTTTCTCATAACAGACTACAGAAACATGTATGGTGCTGTGAATAATTAAATAAGCAGGAGGGAAAATATAAAAGAATCACCTCTCAAAAACATCTCTTAACCTGTATGGACAAATCTGATCAGTGTTTTATCAGACCTATTTCATACATGACATAATGCCTATTTTACCCAATAAATAGATTTAAAAACTTTATAATGATCAATCATTCACTTAATCATGATTTTTTTTCATTTTATTTGAATAACCCATTTCAAACAAAAAATGCCTATATATCCCTTGAGAAAAAGCACATTAAAAGTAATATTCTGTATTGTAAAATAGCTTATATAACCTGAACCTGTCACCGGACATTGAATTAATCATTACTATTGTGCCAAGCTATTGCTTAGCAACCATAAACTAACTCTGCTTTGTGTCGTGCCTAACAAACACCCCTTTAATAACAGGTTCTTCCCCTTTCTTCACTTGTTTGGAACACATCTCACTCTACCGGTTAAGAGGTTTCTATCATTGCAGGGTATATACTATCAGACCGCCCAGCCCTAACAATGTGCTATAAAGCCATAAAGTCTGCTCAACTTGCTGGTTTAGCAATAAGTTAGCTGGAAGGTTTTGATTCTCCTCGATTTTTGTCTGTGGCCTCCCCTCCCACAACAGAACCTGCACGGCCTCTATGAAACACAAATAAACGTGCTGCACATCAGTCTTTCATTGTTTTCACAACAAGGAGTTGGTCTTCCTCCAGTGGGCCCCTGAAGGAAACGGGACCTGCACCGAACGGTCTTAAAAGTATTTTTGTGAAGCGGGGTATCGCTCTCAGGGTGTGCAGCTGAAAAAATAAAACCATCAGATGGGTCTTGACACTCAGATTTAGGTCAACTTTGAGCTTCCTGCTAAGAAACGGAAAGGCAGTGCTCACTCTGATGATGCTATGGATCGACTATTACTTGGAACCAGATGCTGAGAGCCTTCAAAACAACATATGGTTCAGCTCTCAGGACTACATTTAAAAGGTGTGCAGCCATTAGGCCTTTCAACCGTTTCGTATACTGACAAATTTTGAAAAGAAAGTTCAAAAGATGTAGCCTCCAGTTTGTATACTGTAATGGAATAAAACCAGTCATGTTCTGGTCCACCTAAAAGTGTAATATTAGAGAAAAATCAGAACTCCAACAACCGTATCCCTCCGCTTGTGGCATTTCTCATAATGAGTGTCCAAACCCTCTATAACTTAAAAACTAATACAGATTGTGTGTCACAGAATGTAGTCTTAGAAGATTTTTTTAGATGATAATGTAATATGCAGTTTGTTAATACATTTAAAAGGTTTGCTATTGCTTTGACATTTTTTCGGAGATATGAGCTCCAGGGCATAAGCAGCAGGTTGAACATACAAGAACTCACTTAAAGCAGCCTTACTTCGGCCAGATCTTAAGGAATTTAACGTTGACCCTGCAAGGGATATATTACTAAAGGTAAATCTCATGGAAAGTGTTTGGTCTCATTAATCTATTATTTGTTCTAGAGCAAACGGTTCTAACGGAACAAAAAAAAAAACAAAAAAACATAACACTTGACAGATGAAAGGATAGTACGACAAAGGTATATCCTCTGGGGACATTGTGAATATGAGATTGAGCAGAAGAATGAATTCTGTATCAGACGCAGGTAATCTCAATATATAATACAGCTTTTAATACAGTAATATAATTAGCTTTTAATGAAGCAGCTCAACATTCCTTCTTTACTAGTTCTAAAGTGCTTGGCCTCTGCTGTTTGAATACTGAGAATTGAATAGTTCTGCACCAAAGAAGGTTTTTAAATACACACCGTTGTTGTTTCTTATGCATTTACACACTCCCATGCAATCAAACTGCTGCATAAATGCAATATCACACTTGTAGCCTTGAGATATGACTATATATCAGCATGCTGTGATACAGTCATATCTCACGTCTGCTCGAGTGATATTGCCCGTTTATGAGAACAAATGGTGACACTGGTCCCTTTTTTTGTGATTTGGCCATGTCCTGACTTGGGCTAGTGAAAAAAAACAAACAAACGTCACATTGGGCGCTGTTAAATCATCAAAAGCAACTAAATTTACCCAGAAAACAGCCTTGTAGTTGATACATAAACACCACTGTGATCCTGACCAAAGAAAACGAGGACAAACCTGTTTCCAAAGACCAGCTAAAAACCCTAACAAAGTTAACAGACATTTCTATATTTCAATCTCAATAGCTGCATTTCCATTGCACTTAAAATTGCGCAAATTGCGAATTGAAAATACGCTTAATGGAAACCTGTCAATTTGGCAAAAACTCCCATACATCGCAAAAAAGGTTTTCCGTTCTCATGAGGTGATTTTTCAGGTAATTCGAAAAAGGAGTATTTCGCAAAACTACGATGGAAACGGGTTTTGCCGCATTTACAGCTCACATGGCATATGTACAAAGTCACATGATCATTCTTAAATGTATCATAACCTCCAAGAAACACTAAATACGTGTTCATTCTCGAGTATAAGGGGCTTTCCCTGCCATTAATGCGTAGACAGTTTAAATTGCACACGTCTGCGGTGTCGTTCGGCTCTGATACGGACAGTGAAGCTGATAGCGGTCACTCAGTTGATGCTTGTGTTTATTCCATCCTCGCAGAGCACATTTCTGAAGTATCTCTCTGTGCTGCTTCTGTAAAGATAGGTGCATACTTTGTATAAATATAGCCAAAATCCGTCAAATCACAATACTTTTTAGTGGCATTTATCAAATATCGCCAAAGTTTTGCGCCAAATCTGTAATGGAAACGTGGCTAATGTTAACATTTACCTGCTCTTATTATACTGCTTAGAGTTAGAGTTGTGTCATTCTGTACATACGTAGTGCTTTAAATCATGAACAGAAAAAAAAGACAAAGCTGGGAAGCCATGGAGAAGTCCACGCCGTATATTAACCCACAGCAGCATTTCAAACAGGCAGTATGGTCTTGATTTCTCATCATCTTGCCATAAGCTTACAGTTATTGTCCTATATTTGAACTTCTACATCGTATATGTTGTAAAATCCTAACCGCAGAATTATAACCCTAAACTAGCAAGGTGGACTGTAATTGGTAGTTGCTGGTTTCTGAAACTGACTATGTCTGTTCCTAACTGCTTGCCTGTGATTCTGGAACGCTGTAAGGGGTCCACGTTGCAAAATGCGTCTTGCCCACAAAATAAACCAAAATTATACTCTTTCTGCTGTTTGCAAATGAGCTACCAAACAAGAGCAGGCACATCATCAATCATTCAAATATATCCAGCCCTAAAGGCAAATGTGTTCTGTTTGTAGTAGAGATCAACTGATAGAAATGTAATACAGATTATGTTTGTTTGAATGTTCAATAACCAATTTACAGAACTGATTGCTTCTTTTTAGCTAAAATAATTAATTCTTTAAAAAAAATTAATTATTGCTTTGGTTCTACTTACGACACGCCAGTCTGAATATGATGATGATAATGAGAGTGAACACAATATAAAATAATAATCATTATTAATTATAAAATATCATTATTGTTTATGCCATAATACTAATCGAATCTAAATGTGTGCAAATATTAATTATGGTTTCACTTTCTGCTTACGACACGATAGTAAATAAAATTATTACAATGATTTTGATATACAATAATAATAATGAATTATACAATCATTTTAATTAATGATTATTATTATATAAATGCATTATAGTTGGATTTAGGTCAAAAGGCTACAAACATGAGAATTAATGGCATTAATGGGGAAATACACAATGCAAATATTACATAACAAGTTATCTAATCTGTTGTTTCCTGTTGACCATGATTGTTGGGTCTTATAGAATAAAAATGTAATTCGGATTTCATGCAGTGACAGACATGACATCAAAGAACTAAAGAAAAAAAATATGTAGTATAAATTACATCACGATATATCCAATGTTGAAAAATGTAAGGTTTGACATATATTCTTTTTGATTCCCTGGGAGAAAGTCTTTCTGTTTGTGTTCAGGTCTCTCCCTCCTCCTTATGTACGTTAACAAAAGGGAGAAGAAAAGTTCAGAGATGAGTCAGAACCTTGTGACAGCTCCACCTTACTCAAAAGCCCCAACAAAACTTTGGCACAACAAGTCAACACAAAAATATTCATTATCACTGTCCACTGTCTTATTAATAATTTAACTACAAAAACCTCTTATACAGTAATCCGATCGTGATGGCAAACGGAAAACCGCACATAAAAACAATGGCTTGCTGCTTCTTGTTTTCACTTTCAAAATGACATGGATCTTTCCCAAAAGTCATGATTAAAAACAATAAAGAGCTATGATTGAACAACCTGAACAGATATGGGCTTGATAAGATCATAATTCTACTTTCTCAACAGTCAATGTGTGCAGTCTTCAGTATACTGGTGCTAATAGGCTAACCAGCTAACGTTAATTAAAGAGCTAATTTAACCCAAGCTTCAAAAATAAGTCAAGTTTATGGAAAAAATGAGGTTTAAACTCACACGACAGATCTTGATATAATCCAGGACACCATATTTTCTTCAAGATTGAGCCGATCAGAGAGAGAGATGCTAGCTAAGCTAACCTTACTTCAACTTCAGTGTTAAACTTCAGAAGAGGACCAACATTAACGGTCTCCCGAGAGCCTCCGCTCATTACTCAGTATTACACACAAACATCCCGTATAAAACTAACTACGGAGTTAATATGAGTTATAATAATGACACCCTTGTTGTGCCCATCTTCTTCGTGCTCTCGCCCAAACCGATGCCGTTTTCTGTAAAAGGTGCGCTTTCAGGTTGACGTCAGAAATAATTTGATTTCAGGGCCCGCTTTTCCTGCTACGTGATTGGTTAATAGGATTTGTTTACATGAAACTCGACCATTGGTTGGCTGGATAAAACGTTTGTTAAGTGACGTCGTTTCGAAGACGCAAACGTTACACTCTCAACGCATTCGATGCTGATTCGTCGAGAGTCACCTTGAGGAGGTGCAGACCAATCAAATATAAAAACGTTGAAAATAAAAACTTGTAATCGATTATCTTGTTGGCGCTGTGTTTCTGGATTGTTTAGGGAATTTTGTGGTCGTTTGCCACTTTTTAAGAATGGCTTAGCTTTTAAGCACGTAAATTCAAGACTTATTTTCTAAAATGTTATTTCTAGGCTGCTAATATTTATTTTGATCATATATTATATAAATATAAATAGACGGGCAATCAGCTTTAAAAAAAAAACTTAAATAATACCTATCCTAAAGAGAGTTTAATTCTTACAAAGGCATCAGTTCAAAGTGACAGATTTGAACCTTGGACCTAATCTGTCTGAACAACACAGCTGCTAAAAATACAATGAAAAGTGTAACCAAAATGTTTTTTATTATTGAACTACAGTGGGAAAATGCAAACAATTCCTGAATCACAGTTGAAAGAAACTGTAATTTCCCTTATTTGTATTTCCCTTTTTCATATAAAGCAATACATTGGCTATTATTACAACAGTATATCTGTTGTGAATATGTGATAGCAATCTCTCTCTGTCAGAGAGGAAGGATGGTGGTGATGCTTTCTATCTGATTGAAATAGTACATCAAGCATAGCCATCTCGAGTAGCGGAATACATCAGGCAACAGATGACATCTGTGAATTGTGGTCTCTCTTGATAATCTTGTTGAAATTCATAAATATTTCTATAAGAAAGCTATTCTGTGTCTTGTCGCTTCATGTAATTAAACATCTTAGGTGTTAAGCGTCTAATCTTCTCTTTGTGTCTTAAGTACATATTAACGTAATATAATGGCACTAAGCAGAATGTAATTATTTCTTTCAACTTTATCTTTTCTTTCATCTGTAATATGTTTAATGTTCACGTAATAATGTCTCTGCTACAGTGAAGACCTATTATACAATAAATTCAACTGTATAG
Source organism: Enteromius anoplus (assembly GCA_032359395.1). Lineage (NCBI taxonomy): Eukaryota > Metazoa > Chordata > Actinopteri > Cypriniformes > Cyprinidae > Enteromius > Enteromius anoplus. Next base: position 904,535 of record JAUMHG010000008.1, on the reverse strand, counting down.
TCACAGTACGCAATGTAATTACATATTACACACACGCTGCATGTGAAGAAAATGAAAAATGTATTACTGTTGTTTACATTGTTCCCTCCTCTGATGCTTCTAATCATTGATGTTTCAGAACATTTTCATTTTAGGCAGGCACAGATTAGCCATCCTGCTTTCAGCAGAGTGCCTGCAGGACCAACAGTCTCAGTGGCACTCTATGATTTGTCATGCTATCAGCCATGAGATATCAGTCTCCATCTTCTGCTCTGACCTAAAGGTGACACAGACTGATTGTATCCAGTGGATATGCTTTCCATATATCAGCGCTGCTCTTGTGCTCATCAACGAACAGCTCATAGGTCAGCTATATACTTACAAAAGTGTGAAACACAATTGGACACAAAAGGTAAAAAGATTTTCTTCCGTATGGTTGTATGATGAAATGGGAAAAATAACATGCAGTGAATGTTATTTTTTATTGTTAACAGCAAAATAATGTTTTTATATAGAATAATTATTATATCAATCATACTTTAATTATTAGAAATATCGTTTATAATTATATTAATTGTTTAAAATACAAAAATGTATAGATAGATAGAAAGATAGTTTAGTAGTACTATTACTAAACTATTACTGACTATTGCTATTAGTCAAATTAGTTTTACAAAACCCAAATGTATTCATTTATGATGTTTATTTTGAATTTCTTTATTCCTGCGCTGCCGGCTAATGAATCAAATTCAACAACAACAACAACAACAACAACAACTAAGCACTATATTCCTCACACTGGCGTATAGTGTGAAAGCAGCTAGTCTCCCATTGAGAATGGCGGACGTAGAAATCTTCCTGCTGCGGTTTTGCGTGGACTCGTGAGTTGTGTGGCGGAGGGATACCAGTTTTACGCTCGCAGTGATCCGGTCCAGTGTTCAGTTTCACGGAGCGCGAGAGCGACCATTCGCGGGTGGAGGCTGAGAGAAATTTAAATCCCCCGGGTTGCGGTCGACACGCAAAAAGGCGAAAAAGGTTCTTTCTTTCTTTCTGTTCAGAACGCAGTTTGACGGCGTAAATGTGCGGTCGGTAGGGTGCGAGTGTTGACGTTTTCGAGGGTTTTTCGCCATGGTGGTCGGGAAGCGGTTCCTGTGCGTGAGCGGAGAGGAGCCGCTGGAGCCCGCGCACATCGCGAGCTGGTCATGGCGAACCGGAGTCATCCGAGCCGTCACTCACCGCGACCACGACAATCCCGAACTGACGGTAAGACAGCAGCAAACATGCTGCTAAAATACATTCAACGAACGGGAGATTTCAGTGAGGATACGGTGTTTTGAGAGAGCCTGTTAAACGATAGCTTAATCTAGGTTTTATCGGTTGGTACGTTACATGGAAACAGGCTTGGAAGTCAGTCAGGCAATGGGCTCGTGTAGCAGAGCTCTATTTGGACCTCAGTCAGCGTTGGTGGAATGAAATACTAGTTGTCAGCTTGTGACTTTTGTCCCTTTTGCCTCCGATCAAAAAACTGCTCTTTGTATGTGACATGTTTTGTTGAACACTGACAAGTGACAGATACCGAGATAATGTTTAATTGACCTTATATCTAAAATCCTGACGTACTGTATAATATTTTCCCTGTCAGACATAAGCTTGTTTGCTGCACTGTTTTCATTAGACCTCAGCGAAGTCATGAGTGTACATTTTGCAAACAGACGGACCAAATGTAACGCATCTGTGTAAATGGCCAGGGTCATAAAACAATTCTGACCTATTTTCATTCATGAATGCATAGTAAATAACGTCCCAGGCCAGGCGTGTTGTTTATAGATAATTTTCGGGTTTTTATTTTGTCACTGTTAAAAGGTAATGATCTACCCAACCCCTACATAAAAATGTTGTCATCAAAAATAAAAAACGTTTGTCGTTGTTAAATGTCTTAAAATATGTTTATATTTCCAATCATTTGAATTACATTTTAATTTAAAGTTTTTATCGTTACAATTAATACGGATTATCATGTGCCTCTTGTTCATATATTTTAGCAATTAAAAAAAAGTCAGTTTTAAATGTTCTATTTTCATGAGCCTCAAATGCCTCCCCACTAATACAGAAATACCCATTTACAAAATATTGTGTAGTACAATTTATAGTAATATTATAAAATGAACGTGTCAAACAAAAGCAATTTATATATTTTTAATTGAGGGTATAAGGTAAAAAATATTGCAAATATAGACCATTATTTTCTTATCTATTTGAAGCAAAATCTAGCTTGGTCTTTGATCAGCGAGACTGCTCTCATGCGGTGGAGATGAATGGAGCGGCTCCTGTCACTGTGTGTATAGAGGAAGTGTGTACAGTATGCTAGCCGTTTGTTTTCAGGGCTGTGTCCTGAGGTTACCAACTGTACTGCTGCTAATCAGCACACAGAACTTTCCGCACTCAATAGCCGCCCTGCAGCTGAAAGGTCAAACTGTAAATGCTTGTGTTTCTTTGCCTTGTTTAAAGTAAGAGTTATCCTAAGCTTGTAGTTTGGTTGGACGCCTGTACGTTGCATGGACGTAAAAGTAGAAAATGATAACATAATCATTAAAAAAAAAGTTTTTTTTTATTGTTTTGCTTAATTTATAGTCCAAGTCTGAAGTAGGACATAAAAAAAAAAATGCTTTACTTTATATTGTTTCCATGAAACGGCAGACTTTTCTACAACCTTTTATGTGCACTATATATTTAGTAGAACATGCATTTCAATGGGTTAAAATCACATATCGTTCAGTTGTGAAATTCTTCAGCGTTTTTTTCCCATGACATCGCACCACAATTATTTGCCAAGATAACCAGGGATGATGGAAAAATCCCTGATTGCAAAAAATACCAATACAGCCCTCAATCACATTGGCAACAACTGGCTGTAAAGAGCTGGATGTGGCCATGTGATTTGTGGCTTAAGAAAACAGCTCGTAACATGAGACCGGTGGTCGTTCATCGCCCTCCCCCACTGCAGCACAGCATAAAGGCCGCTATGTTCAGCCGTTCCCCTGAACCAGAGTTAACCTACAGAGAGATTGCTCTTTGTTCAGTCTTACTGACACTATAACCCTTCACTGTTTTCCTTTGACAGTGAGCCTCCGTTTTCATATCTTCTCTAAAAAAAGATTTATTGAGCAATCTTCTTTTGTGCACCTTAACTCTGGAAATGACAACAATTCTGTCTGATCCCAGGCAATGACACGTTTCCTATCTTAATTGTCGGTGAATTAGACTTACATAATATAAAGAACCCTGTCTTGTAATCTTTCGTGGCTGTAAAATAGTGGTTCAAAACGAGAGATATGACACTTATCGGCGGGAGAAGTTTATGGCTGACAGGCCTCGAGTTTAAACATTAAAGGTGGATGGGAGCATTAACCTGAATGCAGAGCATTCTAGCGTGTTCCTTTTCGGGGGCGGATTGCGACAGTAGTTTGCCAGGAGTGGTGAAGGACGCTGCATAAGTGAATGCAATGAGGTGGAAAAAAATTGAACTTTTGTACTCTATTATTGGGTTAGATATATGCCCTCTCCGTTGTGCATTCCTTGTCAGGATTCTTGTGAAAAGTAACAACCTTCCATTGAACGCTGGATTTCAAAGACTGAACTTTTGCAGCGGACAGTCTGTGGCTAAATAAATATAGTCAAATTAAATACTACTTACAGAATGCTGTCTGTTTCTGTTTGTTTGTATTCAGGAAAGCTATTTGTTTTCTCAAGCTGTGTTTGGTAGGACCCTATGGTTGCTGCAATTTTTGAAACATGAACAAATTCCAAAAAAGCAGATGAAATGATTCAACTGATTACTGATTTATTTGTTTGATAAAATTGCGTCCAAAAATTATATACTTTTTCTTTAGTTTAATTATTAAGGCAAAGTCGATTCCATCGTGGGATATATTATGGGGTTTGCATTGCACATTAGTGCATAGAAAAAAAAGGCAAAATATGCACAGTGCGCATATTGTACTGTATGTCACATGCTTTTGTATCCAGTATATTCCAAACCAAACATGCATTTTGATCACTTTTCACCTTTTCTGTGTTTTTGGCATTTCAACTTATAGATTGAAATGTTAAACCTTTACATTTTCACATTTTGTCACTGACAGAACCTTTACACTTTCTTCTAAAATAGTTTTCTAATGAAGATCAAAAAATGTCACACTGCTTTTAGCCTGCAGAATGTGACGCATGTGCTCTTCTCAGAATCTGCCTGTTTAACCTGGACTGACCCCGTCCTGTACCAGCCAGACCTCTCTGGAAAAAATTACCCTCCATTCAAATGAGTTGAGTCTCCTCTGTTGGAGAACAATTACATGAAAATGTATACTCGACACCATTTCATTGTTGTAGCAATATGAAGGCTAACTGCTTTATTTTGTTTCAACTGGACTATTTTTAATAATACATAGTCTTGTGGTGACTTCCTTGATCATTAAGTTTGTCACTTCAAACAATTTAGTCCTGCAGTTGTTTTTTTTTAACATACAGATGAAGTGACATCTCAGTTCTGTGATTGGACTGTATCCCATAGCAACAACGGCCCAGCGGAGTGAATCACCATGCAGGTTTGCGCTTAACTCTTCAAATGCGGAAACGGACAGATTTGATTAACTGCAGCGTGTAAGCTACATGTCATCTGTTGCGATAGTAATAGGAATATTTGTGCCCCAAATGATGCACTATGCATTTAAACAATGCACTATGTACTTTACCGTCTAGTTTATGTATTTCATAAGGTTATTTTGACATTCAGCATCAGAGTTTGATAGCGATGACCATCGAGTGCGTGAAGTGTTCAACACACACTATTGCACTATTTCTACAAACAATGGAATAGAACAGTATACAATTATGCCATCAATTGTGCCATAACATTCGCACAATCAGTTGAATTGTGCTATTAAACTAAATCAGTTAAAAATCTCATCATAGTCAGGACAAAACAAAAGAAATTTCATGTATTAATATGATTAATTCAATACAAAAATGTATTAATAAATAAATAGTTAATTAATAAAAAAAATATACCAACGTTTGTGTGTACAATCTGTATTTTTATGCTTGTTAGAGTATTGTGGTGATAGCTTATCAAAAGGACATTTTTATGGCGTGCTGGGTCGTAGCATTTTATGACGCAGTCGGTCATTTGTGCGGTTCCACTTCAGTTAGGATGCTGTCCATGTAGGAAGCAGACAGCAAGGCATCTCTCTGGGTTTTGGAACAGCGCCTGTGTCTTGCTGTGAAATGGCTGTACTTCATAACGGTTGAGTGCATACTTGAGCATTTAATTGAGGTAAACATACACAGGTGAAATCATTTAGGATATTGGTACAGTCACACATCAAAGTGTACTGGTGAATTTATTGGAGCCGCGCTGGCTGACCTCTCTCTGTGTGAACGGACACATTAGCTATGGAGGTCTGAATAGCTCTGGGGTGATGCAATGAGTAAGTAGTGTCGTATATCCTGTTATGCACAGCAGTGACACACACAAAGCCTATTCCACTATTTCTGAATTACGCTCACATTAGAAAGCAGGGAAATTTATTTCTCTTGCTCAATTTTTGTGGGACTTCCTGTAATTTCGGACACTTTGGAAGTGTTAATGTTGGTTTCTGTGATGGTAGAGTCTTTTTAGCTCGAGCTAAGTCAGCAAACAAGGCTTTCCGTAGACGGGAATGGGCGGCTGAGCCAACGCAGGCTTCCAGCCCTATCTGCTTGTGCTGATCCTTCTCTGAATATGCTCTTAAGCGAAACCAGATGTCTACTGTTTAGACTGTACTGTATATTCATTTTCAGCGCATACTTTCACAATCAAATAAATTGACTGTTACTCCAAGGGCTCCGCTTCTTTTAGCACTTCCATCTGAGGTGGCAGTCATGCAATTTGACAAGCCTACTGGAATGTGCCCTTAATAAAATTTGTTTCAAACAAGTGATCTCTTGTTGGTAACGTGACTGTGGCACGGATGATTCCAGCATGAGTGATTTGCATTGAGAAATACTGTTACACTTCCGGATAGCAATATTAGAGAGCAATATTTCAACTTCACCCTTTAAGAAGTCGCATAAGCTATTGCCCAATGGGGAAGTGATGCTTGAACACAGGAAAGCAGAAGACGGAGAAAGTGGCGCAATGCAGCTTGATGTGGTAGTAAGAGTTTTTGACCTTACTAGACAAATGCTTTGTACCTAAAGCCAACTTGGGATGAAAATATACATCTGAGTTTAAGTGGTTGTTTTGTCTCGGTTTCGTCATGACTCTTGTGGCAGCTTGGCAAGATATGAAGGAGGTTGCTGAGAGCCCACATTTATTTACTTTTGTTGTGCCTGGGGCTAAAAAGCAACACCCACTGGCTGGAGGCGGCATTGTGCAGCATGACACACCTTTTAAGAAAGGCCCAGTGGGAGGCGTGTACACGCCTGGAGCCGCGACAGCCTTTGAGATACACACACACATATCTACCCATACCTTTGGCATGTAGGGCACACCATGTGGCTGCTGCTCTTTAGATTTAGTGAAAATCTCCGGGGAAATTTGAGTGCAATTACAGCGAGCAAAGGATCGTCCAGGAACAATGCTGAAATCTGGTCTATTCATCATGTGGTGGAACTGTGTCTGGTGCTCTCGAGAAACCTTTGATGCAAACATGTGCCAGTTTTACATTTTTGAGCCCAGCATTGTTCTTTGTAGTGGCTGAATATCCCACAGTAAATTACATCTGGTTTTTGTATGACAGTGTATGTCATGCAGCGATAGAAATGTACTGTATCAGCTGGCAGAGGATACAGCTATTTAGGGGTTTTAGGCACAATGTAAAGCATTTAGTTGTTCATGGCATTCAAGCAACATCGTAACTTGAATATAAATGTAAAATTTAATATGGAGTACTCTAGTGTCTGATTACAAAAAAATACAGATGTTAAAGCAAAGATCCGAGACTATAGATCTGGTCCATCCAATTTATTGTCAAGACTGTCTGTTTTATAATATGTGACCCTGGACCACAAAACCAGTCTTAAGTCGCTGGGGTTTATTTGTAGCAATAGCCAAAAATACATTGCATAGGTCAAAATTATTGATTTTTTTTTTTATGCCAAAAATCATTAGGCAATTAAGTAAAGATCATGTTCCATGAAGATTTTTTGTAAAATTCCCACTGTTAACATATCAAAACGTCATTTTTGATTAGTGAAATGCATTGATAAGATATTAATTTGAACAACTTTAAAGGTGATTTGCTCAGTATTTAGATTATTTTTGCACCCTCCCGATTCCAGATTTTCAAATAGATGTATCTCGGCCAAATATTGTCCTATTCTAACAAACCATGTATCAATAGAACGCTTATTTATTGAGCTTTCATATGATGTATGAATATCAGTTTTGTAAAATTTTACCTTATGACTGGTTTTGTGGTCCAGGGTCACAAATTAGTTGTTTATTAGCTATTAATTCAAATTAGTATTTTACTCATAAAGCTACTTTTCCACTGATGGCAGATTGTTAATTTTTAATGAATAAAATATTTTGCATTCAAGTTCCTAACAGAAAGACAAAATGTGATTTGCAAATACAAAATGAATTGTCCAAAAATAGGCATTGCAACCTAGTTATTAAAATTAAAATTCTGTGAGAAAGTTGTATTATATTTAGTGGTGTCAAAATTAGCGCATTAACGCATGAGATTAATTTTTTCAGATTAATGCGTTAAAAATATTTAACACAGGGGCGTGGCTAGGACTGGTCACCCCACTCACAACTGCTGCTTCTGTCACTTTTTCTTTTGAAAAGAAGTGCATTTATTCAGTCGAAGAAGGTCTTTACTACCACATCAAATGGGAGACATTTCAGGTGCGTGTTCCACCTCACTTCAGCGCCAGGCAAACGGTACTGTGCTTGCAGCGTGCGCTCTTCAAATACATGCACAAAGATACCAGAGTACGCTGTAGGGTCTATCCTTTCATTTCAAAGCACAAAATAAACTATGTGCATGCACCGTCGTGGTCAGTTAAGTCATGAAGCTTCCAAAAAGACGACTAAAAGTGCCTTGAAACTGTGCAAGCATGTAATGTATTTTATATGAGCCATATTTAAGAACATGCCTTTGCAATGTTCTGGAGCAGCCCAGCGCTGTCTCACTCATCTAACACGCCTGTTCTGAAGTGGATCAGAAAAGGTAAAAGAGCTGAGAGATTTGTGTCAGAACTGCGTCACATTCAGGACCGGCAGCTCTTAAAGAAATAACAGCCATAATAACCTATAATAGCTGCTGTGATGTCTATTATTCAAACGACAAAGAAAAAAGGGGATAGCTTTATGGATTCATCTATATTTAATTTAGAATATGTCTGATAATTTCAATTTCTTCATATTTCTGCTGAGGTGCGCAAGTAAATATGATATTTATTATAATGGGTGATGTAAAGATTGTTTTAAGTTCACTTAAATTAGAAGTTTTTTATTTTTTTAAGTTTAAATGTTCAAATTTATAGCTCTCAATTACAGTATACTGTAATGTTAAAGACTATAGTCAATGGTTAAAAATTGTTTTTGGGAGGGGGGGACAATTTTAAAAAGAAATCAGTATTGGTGTTATAATGGTTTTATGAGAAGATTGTTTGGTTTAATGGTTTTATGAGATAGCTTTGTAATGTTGAATGGCTATTCAATGATTAAATAGCTATTAGGGGAAAACACTATTCCAGAGACATCAGAGTCATGCTGGCCTTCAGTCACAAAAATACATGCTATTATACAAATATAAAAAATGACTGTCTTTTATGGTGTTTGTACATTAATTTAATGTTTAAATGTGAAATTATTGCAAGATAAAAGTATATTTTAAAATATTACTTTTAGTTGGAATTAATCTCTATTCATTTTAGAAAAATATGCGATTAATTAGTCAATTTGTTTAAATCGATTGACAGCACTAGTTATATTATATATAGAAAAGTAACAGCCAATTTTTTTTCTTAACTTTGGTCATACTGCTGCTATTGATAAAATTTGTAATCTATAATAAAATATTTTATACTTCTATGAATATTTAGGTGCTTCTAAAAACATTTGTGTTAAGTGCTTTAAACACAACAAAGTTCTCTTTGTCAGTTTTGGAAGGAGCAATGGATGGGATGCAATGAGAATGATCAGTCAAATTCATCTTGACAACATATAAGTCAAGTTTCACATATGTCTTTTTGTTGGTGTCTAATGGATTGTGGGTTGTCTTGCCTAGAGGGGATTACGGCGTGCATAAAATCAGTGTCCTTTAAATGAAGGGCAAGGTTCTTCTGTAGTGTGAAACACTATTCTTTGTTTGGAAGCTCTATGGGCTTCATTGATTGGTTCCATACAGTGGAAACCTGACCTTTAGCAGATGTTTGAGGTCCTGCCATGACTCAGTGTGATCCCCAATCTAGACAGCTTTCTCCTTGTTATGTAGACCAAGGGGTGCTTATCTCTGCAAGATACAAAAAATTGAACCATTGATGTATTTACATGAGGCAGTCATTCAATCATCACAGGGTTCAGAGGTGGTGGTCTGTAATGAACATGGCTGATGACCTGAAAACAGCGCTGATGTTTTCAGATAAATCCTATGTTTGATTAAAATGATGCCAAATTCTAATGGGCTGTATTAGCATGTGGCGTATGAATGGAGGAAATATATTTGAAGATTCTCCATTTAATAAAATGCGCTCTCCATCCTACACTGAGCACAAATTTAGAATTTTAAAATAATGCTATTGTAGTAATTGTGTTCGAATATTGAAGTACATAGGTCCACACAACTTTGTTTATAAGTGCTTTTCATTACAAGTATGTGATGATGTTTGGTGAATGTGGCACCCGAGAAACCAGAAGTCTTTTTGAAGTTTATTTTTATTAAAAAAAAAAAAAAGTTTGCATGTTCAACACAGTTGAAGCATACTAATGTATCTTTTGAATAATGCCTACTGTTTCAATTAATGAAAGCAATATAATAGGCAGTGTTGAGTATATTAAGTGTTGTGGCTCTCCACCTGCTTTTAAAGTAAATGGGGATGCTGTCGAGCTAAAATTTGAACACACCCATTTAATTAATTGCTTTGTTTGCTTTTCTTCATCTCTGCACGCAAATGCCCCCCTTTTATTTGTGATAAGGAATTAAAATCGTCTTGAGGGTGAAAATAAGCTGTAATAATTGGGTTAAATCTGGTGATATGGGCTACAGTGTGATTAAAGGAAGCTTTTCAGATACACAAAGCGTTTGGCCCCTTAAGCCTAGCAAGAGTACCGCTTCCACTGGGCAAAGATGCTTACAACACAATAACTTAGTATTAAATCTAATTAGGCTAAATTAATGCTTCATCAAAGAATAAATAATGCTGAGGAAACTCACATGTGGATTTCTTATTAAGTACCCAGCTCATGATAAACGGGTGCTGACGTTTGCCGTGGCGCTTTAGCAGCCTGTGCTAGTGTTTCACCACAGTGGCAAATTTCACACATTTCAGGGGCAACCGTGAACCCGTCTTGTGACTGTAAGTGAATCTGGAATCATTACAAAGGCAAGAAGATCCAGTCGCACATAAAAAAAAGGACGCTTAGTGCGCTGTTCACCTTCTTCCGAGTCGTCAATCTGATGGTTTGTCATTTGTGTGGCAGATTACATAAAATGATGAGCCACAGGAATATCACCATCCGGATTATGGCTTCTCTTCTCGCACCAAATGAGTCATATCTGCGGATTATTCTGTTTTCTCTTGGATTTTCTCTGTGCATGTCGTGGATGAGCCTCTACATAATGGCACAAAGCAGAGACCACAGAGATAAGGATTTGCTGTCTTTCTCCCAGCTCCTCGCATCTCTGTTTCATAACCCGAAAATTCATTTTCATTCTCTGTGCGGATCTTGTTTGCCGAGGAAAGCAGATAATCAAACAGACTTGCTTATGACGTGCCATTTGGAAGTCTGGCAGCGTGAGCTGAGAGTCAGTGTGCAGGATGTTGTGAATTTGATGTGAGCGCAGCTCCCTAAAGGCTGGCTTAGTGGGATGGGAGCAGACACGGCTGCCCTGTAGAGGGATTTAGGAATGAACAGTGTGAGCACTGTTTTCCTCAAGCTTGCTTCATCCTAGCTCGGCTGCAGAACCGCAGGAAAGCACCGGGTCTGTGTGCATCTGTGTGTGTGTGTGTTTGTGTGTACACGAGCACGTGTGTGCATGTAGGAAAACGGTCTGGATACGTTCGCTTACCCACTACTGGAATTTTCTTTCCTGCAGGTGGTTGTTGGCAGTAGGGCACTCCATGTCAGGCATGAAGGAAAGAAAGGAATGCTGTGAAAATAAGGAATGAAAAATGGGCCCCATTGTTCCATTGGTAATGAGACATGTGCTGTGCTCTATTGTCAATTTGTCTACTACTAGAGACTTTGAAGAACAGGAAAAGGGGAACGTTTAGTGAGAAGAATAGAGCCCTTAAGAAACAGAACATCTGAGAGTGGGATTTGTGCTCTTAAATATTAAAAATTAGACAAACAAAATCCCTCAGGCAATGTGCTAAAAAGGAGCATCAGTCTTTAATAGTCAGTTGTTACGTAATTCATTGTCAGCGTAGGTCTAGTCCTGCACAGGTGATGAATCGAGTCTCTTTAATGCAGAATGAATTTACTTACCCGAGACAAAGCAAACGACTGACGTGCTGCTATTGCTTTAAACCCCAAGGCAACACATTTTATTTTCTGATACAAATGAATTTTGGCCAAGTCAAAAGAGATAAATCATTCAGCTGTCTTTTGCTATGTTTTCTGGGTTCCTACGTTTCATTATGTGAAATATGACTCCTCTGTTACAAGTAACGCCAAGGATTGTGCTTCAGGAAAAGCATGTAACATTCTTGTGGTGCTGAACTCAAATCTCAAAATCCTCATGGATTGGGATACATCTCTAACGGAAAGCCCACAAGAATGAGATTTTAGTCTTGGTGATAAACTCGGTGTATTTAATATACGTTCACAAGTAAAAACTTCTACACATGAAGTCATAAAAATTGTTGTTTGTTTGGTGTGAATGCCCCCTCAGTGTATTTTAATTGTACCTCAAAGGCTGTGGAAATGTGTGCAAATTGACACATTTAATTGCAAATTGCATTATTTGCATATTTAAACACAACAATTAAGGAAAGTTTACCCTATTCACCTGTGTTGTCTGTGTTCCCTTAATTATTGTGTAAGACACTCTGTAAAAGTCACTACTGGAAATATAATTAATGTAATACGGTTGATCCACGCCGATAGATGGCACTGCAGCGTCTAACACAATTTTGGTATCTGTGCATATAATAATAACAGTGATGCTAACGCACCTTTAAATAACACTTTGTGTTGCTGAAGCAATGCACAACGAATTTGGTCCTTGTTAAGAGATTTTCTGCCAGGAGCGATTGTGAATTACTTTCTTAGGTTGTGTGTAGCAGCGGGATGGAATTACTTTAGACCCGGGTTGACATCCTGCCTGAGTGCCTCATCTGGAACTTTGTTTGCTTTTGCAATACCCAGCCCTCTGCTGGCCGCTCCCCTGGGGGCCTAAAACCGGGGCCTGCTTAGAGTATGTCAGAGTGCGGTTTCATCCAAGCGTGGGCGACACGCTGAAAAGGCCTGTTGTGCTGCGGCCTTATGCTGGAACGCAGACAGCGGCGAGTCCTGTGCTCTTGTTAAACGCTCAAATCCTCGAGAAAATGGCGGGAGACTGTGCTCAACTTGTAGTGTAGTAGTCTGCGTTGTTTTTATGTATCTACTCTGCCTCATATATATTGCTGTATATAACGGAAGCAGCAGACATGGTAATTTATGTTTTTTTTTTTATGTCTGGGGATGTTTCCTGTAGATGCGTGGGACTTTGCGGTAATTTAAGGGTGCTGTGGGGAGACATCTCGGAGTTCACACACAGAGGCAGGAGGTCTCAGCAGTCTCGCCCCGGCTGTAGCTCAGGCTTCCCAGGGGGCCCCTGTTCCGCCCACACTCTTCCCGCCTCTTTTTTGGCACACTTTGTGGCTTTTGTTTTTCTTGAATGCATATATAAAACTTTTTGAAGTCCGTCCTCCAGATGTGGCCATGGTTTATAATCACCAGTGGTGTGTAATCATGTACTGATAAAGTCTCACTTTGCATTTGAAACAAAGTTCTGTGCCATTTAAACCGCTAATAATCTTTAAAATACTGTTTAAAGCCTCTCTGCAGGATTATGTGAACGCTCCCGCCTGCAGTTTTCACCTGAACTGAACTCCTCCACAGTCACTGTCACAACTTTAATATACTAGGCTCATCCTCAGACGTCATGCCCACGGGCCACCCACAGTTGGTTCTCTGACTGTTTGATGCATGTGTGCACAAAACTGGAAAGCGCTTGTGAAAATCACAAGCTCCTATCATATTGCTTGACTGCTGGAATTCACTGTAAATGGGCTTATGTCAGTCTGCAGGTACACAAAATCGTACTGAAAAATTTCAGAAGAGGAACATAGACACTAGAATTGAAAACATTTGCGAGGATTGAGACTTCAGATCTTTGAAATATTTATTTTGAAGAAAGTAAACTAGATAGATGCAAGCAGAAGTGTCTGTACTGATTTCCTGTGCCATATTTTCAGAGTTTCACACGAAGACTGCTGCAGAGTTATCTGAATGATTTCTTTTTGCCATTGGCGATTTATTATCTAGTGATGTTTCTCAGAGCTACCTGGCATTAAAAATAAGCTCATTTTGCAAGTTAGATGATTTCTACCTGGTAAAAATGAGCAGTCACACTTATTTTTGTTCATGGAAATTTCACAGGTGATATCCAGTAATTTAAATGGGAATCTGCACAGATTTTGATAGTTGCACTTGGTTGTGCAGACATGCCACACTGACCAACAGAAAGCTCATATGTTTGAGCTATATGTCAATAATTTTTCTTTTGAGTATTGTGCCCTGTAGACTCTTTTTGCTCCCTATATTTCACAGAAATATCGCTAATGACTGCACCTTAAGGTTGGCCGTCGCTCAAAGTCACTGTGCGACTGTTTTTACTGTGTGTTCTGCATCGTAAGCGTAAGTTAGACCCCGTTGGTGGCTTTTTGGCCGAATGAGCACATTGAGTACCAATTTTGAATGATAAATATAGACTACTGCAACCTGCTGGTATAGGCAGTAATTTCCTCTAACGCAGATGTACGTGAAAGTTGGCTGCCTTCGTGGTGTGTTTAAGTGCAACATTTTGGCCCAGACGCAGGCGATGTGAGGCATCAACACAATCAGCTTTTGACGTGTTCAATTTTTGATAAGCGGTTGGTGTCACATCCTTAAAGTGTACGTGTTCGTAAATGAGTGAGTGGACCAGACTTACTGCTTTAGTTTGGCCCTACATAATATTATTCTCCAAACACAATGGAAAGTCAGAGACTGTTTCTGTCATGCTGGTAAAAATGCATGAATGTTCACTTGTGGTTTTGGCCGTGTCCTCATGGAATGTGATAATGGAATGTGAGTTCTTGGGCTGTACTCATTTGCAGTGCTTTGCTGGAAAATCCCATCTGTGAGAATCCGGCCGAGCCTGAGATAAATGCAGTGACAGAAGGCATCTTAATACCAGACAAAGCCTGGACTACTGCCACCTGGGCTCTTTATATATACCCCATTTATCTGTGCGAGACGCAGCAACTGCTCAAGTAACAGTAAGATGCAAATGCTTTGACATGTCAATCGTGAAATGCAGAGCTCGTAATAGGCTACATTAACTTCAGATGTTAAAGACTGTTTGGAATTGGACCCAAACATTCTTTGCTGATAGAGTCATTTTTACTGACTCCAAACACCTCTTTATCACCAAGCAGCTAAAGCCACTGTAATTACAGGTGTGTAAGTGAGTGAAAATACAACAACAAGCCTGTACAGCAATCATGTTGCAGTTTAACATAATGGGCCCTGATCAAATGCGGGAATTTAGTTCTATGACTAGGCTAGCTTTTGTTTATTAAAAGAGAGAGGGAGAGACAGAGAGGCCAAGAGGAAAAAGAGTGGAAATGAAGTTTCCATTCCGTGGTGCAGTTGTTTGCCTTCGCTGCAATTTGGCGGGAGTCCTGTGGCCAGACGTCTGTCTTCCATTAGGAGGCTGAAATACCCCGCTGTGTTTCTACTCTTGGCATCAGGATGTATACATCATCTTCAGCATTTTGAAATTGCTTGGCTGGTGTTTGCCTGTTTATTGAGTAACATGTCTGCAAGCAATTGACGCAGCTTTTGGTGAGTGTTTTCAATTAAAAATTCAAATGCTGTCCTGCACGGGGTCACAGGCTATTTTCATGACTTTGCATTTTTGCACATTTCAGTAGTTCGCATTCTGCTGTTTATCTTGGGATATCGCCTGCATCCTGTTACCCAGCGGTAGACTATAGATGATAAACATAGCTATGTGTGCAGGAACAAACTGGCCACCATAGTCTGAAGTTTTACCTCAAGTGTTCTGTGAACTCTGCACCTCGTGTTATTTATTGACAAAATACAGTTTGAGGGATGCTTAGCCACTTTTTTAATTAGTCCAGACAGTACATTAAAACTGCTTTAGGGAGCTACATAACACACATATTATGAATTACTTTTATACTATTAATGGAGTAATTTACTCCAAAATGAAAACGAACTCACCCCCGGGCTATCCAAGATGTTGAGTTTGTTTCTTTAATGAAACAGATTTTAGTGGAATTTACTGATAATGAAAAGCTGATAATAGCGTCTCAATAATCCACATAATCCCAGTCCATCAATGAATGTTTTGTAAAATCAAAAGCTGTGTGTTTGTAAGAAACAATCTATTATTACAATTCTGTTTGTAAAGTTAAGCCCCTGCTTCTGGCTAAAATTTGAGTACTGATGTCCATTGTTGCTTTTCTTCAAGGGTGAGTATATTTTCGGCAAACTATTTCTTTTAATATTGTATTTGAAATATATAATAATATATTTGTAATGTCGTAAGACATTTATAAGTATATAAGCATTTACATGTGTATATTCATTTGGGCTGTGTGATTAGTTTTTTTTTCTGTCATACCAGCTGAATGTGGTCTGTGTTGATCCAAACATACTTCCACATATTGATTTGTTCTGTTCAATAAGTGTGTGCATGATGCACTTAATATCATTAACTTGAATGATTAGCAAAATCAGGGACTAACATGCACTAGAGTCTGCAACTCTTTGGTTAAACAGCTGAAATTCATTTAGCTTGATTTACGCAGTCGGCCCCTCTGAATGTGAGCTGCTTGTTGAGAAATATAGTGGTCTCTCGACAGGAAACACGGACAGTGCCAGTAATGATTGTGAAAAATGAAAAGGTTTTTTTTTCCCGTGATGTCAAGCCCCTGCCTTGAAATGAGCTAAAATAGTTTGTCTGTGTGTGTGTGCACGTTAGGGGTGGCACAGTTCACAAAACCCACGGTTCGGTTCGGTTCACGGTTTTAGGGTCACGGTTTTTGGTTCGGTACGGTTCTTGTTATTTTTTCTTTTAATCTTTAACACTCCAGAAATGTACTTCAGCATATGATATATAGC
>JAUMHG010000008.1:865221-878082 GCA_032359395.1 Enteromius anoplus | reverse complement strand
CACAGGTAACATGAAATCCAAAATGTTCCCACACACCACCGGGCAGCTTTCCTTTTCTCTCCCACTCGCCATTTCTACACATACAGTATTGTGACCTGAAGCACTCACTCCTCACCGCAAACACCTCAATTCTTTCGCGCGAAATGCTGCGTTCACACCGGACGCCAATGAAGCGTCAAGTGCGAATGATTTAATGTTAAGTCAATGCAAAGACGCGATTAGACATCCTGCGGCGCCATTCGCCCAATTCGCGTCTGGTGTGAACGCAGCTAAAGGGAAACACACTGACGTCACATACTGTACGGGGCACAAAGCTACATTGCGCATGTCATGAACCATCGAACCGTGCGACGCAAGAATGCACCGAACCGAGACAAGCGTACCGAACGGTTCGTTTTTTTTTCCATGAACCGTGCCATCCCTAGTGCACGTCTTGTCCCAGTAATCATGTTTCCTGTTCACCCAACCTGCTCGACGAACACATGCTTGTGTCATAAAGTTGCACTGACTGTAAGTTTGAGAAAATATTACAACTGTCCATCCAGCAGGCTCTTTCCTGTATAACATCCTGTTTTCTATGGTAACCACAAGAACATAGCAGAAGCTCGGCACCCCACAGTAGGAAAAAGTGAGAGAAAGGAAAAGAAACAGAGAGCATGTGAACTGGGTTGAGTTTGTGGAGATTTATGTGATAGCTGCAGGAATTCACTTTTCTGCACACAGCTGAAAGACATTAAGGCCATGTTGAACCTGAGCCCTGTTTCAGATCCCCTCCCTCAACGCACCCAGATAAAGGTCACCCAATGTCCCGTCATCAACAAACACACTGAACTGTGAGCAGTGCATGATTATAACCGAAATCGGTCGATTATTTCCCATGACTGTTTCGATGAATTGATTTGACATTAAAATGCGGAGCTCTGTGGTTCAGCATGAGCTCATTGACAGTCCATGCGTGAGTTCTGCACTCTCACAAACACTCTGGTTATAATCAGCAAAACTGTCTTCACTGGAAAAGAAATCTCATATTTACGCTCTGTCTACGCTGTGTTGATTATAAAGGAAGCATTGTAGTTGTGTTGTGTCACTTGCAGTGTGTAGTAGGTACAGGCTTAGGTTCCATCAAAAAAAAAAAAAAAGGCTTATGGAAATTGTCTTAAATTTGCTTCTTTGGTCTTGCACCAGATAAACCAAGACTACAAAGTAAATGTTAATACACTCTTAAAAGGCAGCATGGTGTTGCTGTTATACAACAGCCTTGGTGTCAAGAGCGTGCTCATGATGACAAAAAATGCTGTCTAGGTAGGCAGCTCGATGTGCTTTGCAACAGAGCTGTAATTCAATTTCAGATTTGTAATAATTGTGTAGGAGGAGACAGAGAATGATGAAATTGCACAGGGTCTGTCACTGTCTTTCCTCACTGTCTCACTGACAATAACTTCCTAATTATGCTGAGACATGAAGCTCTTTTAGTTTTATAATGTCCATATTTAAAATTGTGAAGTAATACAGACATATTCAAAATGTTGAAATTATTTATCTTTTAGTGTTTATTCCTTGCAAACATTTTAATGAGTAATTTGTCACACATTTCTGTTTATTTAAATGCTGTAGCATTATCCGTCTCATCTTTATTTTTGTTGTGCTTTTAATTTGAATTATTATTATTTTTTATAATAATGTTAGAGCTTTTTTATTGTCTCTTTAATTTAAATCAAAGTATTCACCAGCGAACTAAACAATATCAAACTGTTCTTGTATAATTTTGGTAGATTTTGTTATTGGGTCTCTAGCGGGCAGACACACAGGGCTCCATTATGTTTGACTACAGCATGTTGAAAAGGGATTTCTGCAGTGACATTTCCCTGTCCTACTGAGGCAGCATGTGCTAATTCACAGACATTTTTGTTGTTTGTTGTCTGTTTTTCCGTCTGGCGTGTCGTGAGAAAAAAGAAAGCAGTGGTGTGTTATGCAGAGCGCACATGTGGCACTAACACTCAGCTAAATACTGCTGCTGTGGACAGTTGGCTGTCTCGTTCCATTCTTTTTTTTTTTTTTTTCTCTCTCTCTCTTTCATCATGCTCTCTTTTTTTGTTGACAGAATGACACCACTGATCACTGCAATATCATTGTAGTACCTAAGCAAAATAGCTTAGTGTTAACAAGTGTGTTAGGTTACTCTTCATTTCCCTGTGTGCTTGCATGTGTTCATGCATAACTGCTAGATGTGGTTAGATAACTGTTTGAATACCCAATTATGAAGGAATGCAGCTGACCTGCTTTCCCTGGTGTCGAATGAGGACTGAGTGTCTTCTGCTTACAAGAGAACGGCCACAGCTGATAGCATTCCCAAAGGACATTCCAGCATCTACCATGTCAAACCATTGGGAACTAGGAATTGGGCTCTATGACAGCATATACCGTGCAATGGTCAAAAAGTGTCAGCCTGTAGAGGTTTTGCTGTTCTGTTTATACTGTGGAAGGGATGTTTGCACTTCTATAATTAGGCAGGACTGCTTCACGTTATTTACACATGACTGAGAAGAAACAACATGAAGTAATGTGAAAATATAGAGCAGGACGAATCCCTTTTATTCATTTAGAATTCAACTGATGTGTGATCATGCTTGTAAGTGGCTGTTTTTAAGCTGTTTCTGTGGTTCATCTATGTTATAAATTAAATCCAAAATTTGTGACGCTGTTGTGAGATTGTACAAAAAACTGAATTTTAATAGAATTAAGGAGAATTTAAATCTTACGATTTTTTTTAATCCGACCGCTGAACTTTGAACGATTTGTGTCGAAAAATTCCAAATAATGAAAGAAAATAATCAAAGCATTTTGAAGTATTAAATCATTATTATGTTGAGAAAAATGTATAGCATCCCACTGATATTGTGAAAAAAGATCTTAATATTTTTCTGGGATATTCTACAGTATGGCAGAGATTATCTGTTGCATCTGTTTAGAAAAACAACCTTATCTGTTTTCAGAAAGTGCTGTTTTAACTAACATTTAATCTGAAGTAACTTTTGACAAGAGGCACGTTATGATTATGAATATGTATTCATTTTAATGAGGAATTTTCAGAATTGGTAAATGTAATACAAGATGCATACATTTCCAACAATAATGCCTGTCAAGATTGCCCACGGCGCCTGTAAACTTTCCCACAGAATGCTAATGTTTGTTCAGGGTTTTCCATGCAATTGACCTAGCGATGGAAGAGAACCTTATCACAAGATTAACCTCAAAGCAGATGTTTTTTTTCCCCTGTATAATCCAGTCATACACCGCCTTCAATGGACTTTTTGAGATGTCCAGTTAATCAGGTAATCCGAAGCAGACCCACTGCTGTGTTTTTCCTCAAGTGGAGGGCCATGAGCCCCCTTGTGCTCGTTTCCGTCTTCAACAACTCAGACCGCCGTCTTTCAAGAGCTCACAAACCACGACTACTCCATATCTACTCCAAAGCTCCACATTATCATTGTTCTCACGTCACCTCTTATGATTCGCCAGGCCTCTGCAGTTGTGCTTGGCTCCCATCAGCTGTGCTGTAATACAGCCTGGTCTCTCGTGGGCTCACTGAATTATTGATCACAGGCTATAAGACTGAGCTATAGACGGATGAACTAATCCTGCTTCCCCGTTGCCAAAATTAAACAGCGCTTGCGATGGAAACATCTGGTCCTGTGCTTTGCATGCTAGCAGATGTAGTAACGGTGGCGTTTTATGACGTATGTGTTTAGGGGAACATCTCTCCTTTTGCCTGGCCGATCCTATCTTTTATAAGTGGCACACTCCATTTTATCAGCAGAGAGAGAGAATGCTAGGTTTGCTTTCTTACAATTTCAAACATCACACCCATTGAAGCTCTGCGCAGATTTGTTTTTCTCAATCGATTTCTTTTGACAAGACTGAAGTTGTGCAACATCTGAAAGCACCAGCGAGCATTTGGAAAGCTCTGGAAGGATAAACAGAGCTGCAGGGGTGTATTAGCACAATAAGGTACTATAGAGCGTGAAACGATACTTTGGCAAGTAAAAATCCCTTTTTACTTACTTTTTTTTTGAGCTTCAAAGTTGTTGTTCAGTACACTATGCTTCTGTTGAAATCATCAGCTTGTAGATTGTATTTTTTTGGATGGTGTTTCTTTAGCGCATTCAATTGATATTTCAGCAATTCGGAGATTTTGATAATAAAGGCAATATCTAACCCTGTTAATACATTCTCTGTGGACCTTCGGGCACATTTTGTGATTTTCTAAATGTATTTGGAGAATTCTGAGAAAATATTTAGCAAATTCAGATTCTGATCTCATTTAATAGTAATACTGGCCATTGACCGCTTGGATCTTGTCGTCTGCATCTGCATTGGCCAATAAAAAACCTACACGAGCTGACTACTAATTCGAATCTTCTGTTATGCCTGACATTGATTTAATAAACCGTTTATGCCTTTCTTCAATGGAAATGGCTCGCTGTATTGATAGTCTTGTGTAATTAAAACACATCTTGATCATCTGTGGTTGAGCAAATTCCACCCATACAAGCAGCTCTCTGGCTATTATATTTATCTGCTCTGTGAGTAAAGGCTTATGTGAATAAATCAACATCATTAGACTGGCTGCTTTGTTTGCTTGCTCACAGGGGCTGTGCGTGATGATCAGTCAATACTACGCTCTAGCTGGCATGCTAGCTGCAAACCCACATAACCTACAAATTACAAAAGCCTTGCGGGAGGGATGGCGATCAGAGGGGGCATGTTTATCCCTGTCTGTTGGAAAAATCATCTTGTTGTTCAAAATGGAATGTATGCTCCCTTTTTCTATTGAATGCACCAACACGGATGACTGTGAGTGGAGCATGTTGCATTAAAGTGATGCAAATTTGTTTCCGTTAGTGATATTAGATGACTCTTTTTTTTTTGTATTAATAATCCTGTTCTGCAACAATCTTGATCACAGGATTTCAGCCTTCTGTGCTGCTACACACATTACTTTTTTTCTTTCCTACTGGCTTATCAAGGTCTGTTTTTACACTGGTGTCTTGTGCTGGGCCTCATGTAATGTGATGCTAATGGGTGCTGGGTAACAAGAGTGATGTCAGCTGTCAATTCACAGTCTTCACGGGGGCCGTCGTCTTTCAATTCAGCCTGATGAGGTGGAGGATGAACATCAAGCCATTTGCAATAATGAGATGAACCTTTGAGCCAGTGCATTGTCCATTATTTATGAATGCCTTCATCTCAACAGCAGAACCACTGGGCCTGATCAATACGCTTGGCTGCTTTCTGACATCACGTGCAACGAACAGTTCCAAAGTCTAAAAACACAAGGCCATTTCTTCACACTGCTTTCATGTTTCAGTCCTTTTGTGCTCTCGCCCGAACTGCCGTATCTTGGCTCTCGGTTAACGCCTTTTCTCTTGTGTTATAGCAACTCTACACCCGTCTCCATGTGGAGACTTGAGCTCTTGGCATTGGGTGTAATTAACACAACCTGTACGGCAACCCAGGAAACTGGTTGTACTCGACTCAAGGCGAAGTTGTTCACAGCCATAACACAGGAATCTGTTTTCCCAAGCTAGGAAGAGCGATAGGAGTTGGAGGTTAGGACTATTGCTGGAAGACGACATGCTTTTTTTTTTTTTTTTTTTTTAAATCTTCCGTGAGGTACTGCTTTCGTGTGTGTGCACAGGCATGGTGAGACAGCGGTGTGGCAGCCAGGGGGCTGGGTGCGGGAAAACAGGCCGGCCACTCCCCTCCACTTGTACCAGCCTGTTCCACAATGAAGCGGCGCTGTCAGGGGATCATATTTCTTCAGCCCCGGTTTAAAAGCCAAACATTGGAAGGCGCCTGAAAAATGTGCCGGGCGCTTAAAGAAACACTAACCTAATACTCTCCTTCAGCGAGCACATGTGTAATGAGAAACAGAGGGCCTCTTTGTTCATGCACCATGTGGAAAATCATTGCCACCCCCCTCGTGCAGTTTTTTTTTAGCACCGTTATTTTCCTGCAACTTAAACAGTAGACACATGGCACTAGCAACACCAAGGTCATGATTCTCAGAAAATGCATTCTCATAAAAAATGTATATCTAGAATGCATTAAGTCGCTTTCTTTTCTTATTTCAAGTTTATTTAGGTCAAAGTGAAAGATGATGACTGCATTTTTTTTTCACTTGTAAAACCCATGTCTGCCGTACTTGATGTGCTGTAAAAGCTCACTGAAAACTTTCATGGGCTGATGTTTGGGAACTCTTGTCCAGAGAGTCAGAGGCACCTCTTCAACACCCATTCCATTGCGTTCACGCATGACCGGACAGGTCGAACTCGCTTAGGCTCGTGCAGAAGAGATGTCCGTTCATATAAGAGAGAGGGCTTGTTGTAAAAACAACGGCATGTGTGCGTGCTAGGGGTCAAGGTTACTAGGGAAAGTTGATGGCAGCTTCGCTTGAGTTGTGAGTGGAGTGGTTGTCAAAAACAGGCACCACTTCATCCATTGCCAAGCCGTGATTAATAACCTTACCAGTACTGCCTTAAACTAACCGTGCAACCAACCTACCCTTCAAATTTCAAATAGTGGCTTAAATTGGGGAAAATGCTGGAAATCAGAACATATTTGAGATTTAAATGATAGTTACATGGACAACCTTTTTTTATTTTTTATTTTTTTTATTTTGCACTAGAAATTGTTGACAGTCTGATTATCATGAACTAGATGTGATTTATTGTTTAACTGTCATGTCTCACCTGGTTAGGACACACTGTTAATGTTCAACATGTGTTCCACACATATACTCCAGATAGATCTTAGAAATGTTTGGTTTTCAGACATTTAGCTGCTTTGATGCTTTTAGTATATGGAGGCCTTTTATGAAATTGAGTTGGGGTTATGATCAGCTTTGATGTATTGTACAGTAGCGATTTACCTAAGTGAAGATAAACAGACTGCTTCTGCTGGGGAGTGTGTCCTGGTGCTGTGCTGCTAAATGGTGATTAGTAAAAAACGGTGATCACACAAGTCTCGCCTGGATAACAGCAGTCATTTCCTCTTAGTAAGTACTCTCTCTCTCTCTCCAGGTCCTTCCAGTCAGCCAACAGCTGGGATATTTTTGTATGTGAAGAACCTGATGTTCTGTTGTTTGTTATACTATTATGCAATGCCCTGTTGCCAGATCAACAGCCTTATGGCCCAACTGTTTTGTGCTTTGATTAAATTGTGGGCTGAAACGTATGTGGCGTACAGTGATAAAGGCACATTCTCAACTCTATTGTATTGTCTTTGCTGGTTGCACAAAGTCATGTCTGATTCGTTTATCATTCAGTTTCAGCAGTTGGAAAGCTTTAAAATGATTGAGAGACAGGTCTAAATTAAACCTAGAAAAAATGTCTCAAAACATGTTAAAATGCCTGTATAAATTTCTCTCCCGGTCAGACCAATTACAAGGCTATCTCATGCATTGAAAAGAAGCCAATTCTTTTTTATTTATTAATCTTTTTGTCCAGACTGGGTGGGAAACAGTATCTTGTTTTTAGTCTGCCTCTGACAGGTTCTTCCTGAAGAGTCATCTGAATGGGTGAATGGGAAAGGCTTATGAATAATGTAATCCAGTACAGCTGAGTGCTGCTTGTGCCATTCTCAAGCTTGCTTGACTGGATTCCAGCGAATTATATGTATCTTGCATAGTTATGTGTAATGCACATGCTTTAGTATCAGAATGTTTTTTTTTGTGTGTTTTTTTTAAATAATGCTTTTCTCCATAGTTTTGGACAAAGAAGAAATTAACTCCTGAATGTCACGAATGTCACATGGACCTTATCTCATTAATTAACAGCAGAATGCTTAAATGGTTTTCCTCTACAAGGCACTGTTAGAAAGCTGTTACCTCCTTATGAGGGCATGTATGTGTACAGCAGACAGGCTGTAATGAGATGAGCTTGTGTGGCCGGTTAGTTTACATTTGCCTCTTATCAGCTGGTCAAAATAATAGCCACCTTCCTGTGGAGTGAGCTGTAACTAACTCACTCTCTTTGATCCTGAGGAAGTTGACTATGAATTACATGTAGTCCACAACTTGTTTTGAAGGGGCAGTTTTACATTTAGCATGAGCTTTTTGTCTTGTTGCCAAACCAAAACAAAAGCATCCTGGTGTGGAGGACGACAATATTTTCCCATGTTATGTTGAGAGCGTCCTAGATTTCAACAGCATCTCATCTGGATATACAGACGACTATTTTTAGTACACTTTTTTCATAGAATAAATGGCATATCAAACCAGTGACAATGTCGAGCTGTTTTTGTTGACTGATGATGTAAAAGTGTCAATAATGCAATAGATCTAAACAGAAGCTTACAGGCTCCAGAATTTACGTTATTTCACCTGTCATTGTTGGGATTTACTTGCATTTACTCGTTAGTTTTAGTCACCAATTCTCACTGTTAGCTTATTGATTACTTGCAATGATTATTTGTTTTATTTTGGATGTTTATTAGTGCTTACGAAACACATTAGTGAATTGTTTTAATTACTATATTTTAGATCGCTACCTCATATCTATACACAAAATAGAAGTTTATTTAAAAGTTGTTAACAGTGAGAACTGGTTTCTGATAGGGATCCCCATTCAATACTATCATGATAATTGGGTGCTGATACGATATGTATTGCAAATATTTATTTATTTGTAAAGAAATTTAGATTCTACTAGTATTGATCTTCAGGCACTTCACAATCTCGTTCCAAAATGTTTCTTGATCTACATTTCCCCCCAATTAATCCTTCTGCTATCTTAACCAACATGGGAGTTTCTATGATTTTTGTTTATAGTTGAAATATCTGTATCAGTACTGCTATCTTAAAGTATAGGTGTGAATCTTCGATTCAATTTAATTACGATTATCATCATCAACTCAATGGCCCGGTTTTACAAACGTGGCTTAGCTAATGCCAGGAGTAGGCCTAAGTTAAATTCGCTAAACCATAAAAGGGTGTCATTGTTTTGCATACTGTGAGCAGTTTTCTACATTTGTCTCACCACATGCAATTCTGGTGCCCCCCAAAACAAGTGTACGCACCATATGATTAGGTCGCATAACGTTTCTGCTCATCTACCAAAAAATAAAACATTGATCATTGTTTTTGATCCATACCAGGTTTATCTAAGTTAAAGTTGAAAAGTAAATTCAACTACTAATTAATGTTGTTTAATGTTCAGTGTTACTTGCTTTTTTGTAATTACTTATGAAATTGAGCAATTTGTGTTAAATAAGTGAAGCCTACACTAATTGTAGCCCTAGCACAGTGCAACACTACCAGTTCCAATATATGTGAAGGCATGCATATTTTGGTTTAAATTATTTGTCACTTCATGAGTTAAAAATATATTTAAATGGGTTGTAGCCCAGATATTCATTGTACATGTTTGGGTTTTACATTAGATTATGCAAGACTTGCATGAAAGCAGAATTGCAGGGCTGTAATGAATCAAGGCTCACTCACATCAGTGGAATCAAGGGAATCGGTGAGGTTTTATAATAACAGAAGCTCTTTTTGCACCCTGTCTTGAGCTTCAAAGCTACAGAATCAAGGGTGTTTCTTTGGAGATCTTCCCCAGAGGTTTACTGGCTCTAACAACACAACTCATGGCTGTTTCTCTCTCTCTGAGTTTTCCGAGATTGGCTGCCACGTCTGACCTTGACGCTAAATGGATGCTTCTTGAAGCTGTTGCAGAGCATTTCTTTAGTCTGGGTGCCAGGCATGTCATCCAGAAATGCTTTTACCACCATTTTTCTAAATCCACTGCAAATATAAAGGGGGAAAAACATGTTGCCCTTTTTTTACTTTGTTTTAGGCTGAATCACTACATGTGTTTTTTGTTTTCTTTTTTTTCTGGTAACCTCCTTAAATATCTCAAACAAGATGCCTTTTAAGTGTTGTCCTCTCTTACTTACCTTCAGTGAGGATATTGTTGTGTGCTCATAGATTTCTCAGCTGTAAAGTGCCAGGAGATAGGGCTGAACGGTGTAAGAAAATCTTGCTCTCAGTCCCGTCTTCTCATCGATTTTTATTATCAGGATGAATAGTGTGCCGCAGCCCTCATTACAAGACAGTCAAATGCACTCATCTTCCTCTGTGTCACTACAGATGTATCCCTAATTTCTCAGCCATGGCCTACTGACTCTTCTGTCACTATAACCACATGCCAACTCAGAGTAGATTATGTTAATGAAATGCTTTGAGTTATCTTTAGCTCCCTTGCTGCTCTCCATCATTATTGAAATACACTGAAGTCTTCAAGTCCACCAGTGACGTTGGCTCTGTGAAACCAGCCTTTCACAGTAATGATTTTGCTCAGATTACCAGTGGATGAATAGAAAATCAGTTTTGACACTGTCACATTGAAATTGTTGCATTAAAAGTGACAATTTCTCTTTTGTAATCCCTTGAGGTTTTCCTGTTGTCATGTCCTTCCTATGCCGTGTAAAATAAGCGTGCAAGCCGCTATCTCCTGTTTATTCACTGGACTGGTCAGACAAACTTGATTTTTAGCTGTGATTATTTTATATTTATGTTTGTAAATGTTTGCATGGCTTTCCTTTTTACACAAAAGATGATACTTTATTTTAGTTTAGAGGCTTCCAGTGTTGTTTTGAACCCTACCACACTTATTTTCTAAATCAGTTGAAAGTTTCTTTAAAGGATCATCTTTTGTGTTCTACAGAAGAAAGTTGTACTGGCCTGGAACAGCATGAATTAATAAATGATGACAACATTTACACTTTATCTCAAAAGGAAGCATTACATCTGCCTTTCATTAATTTACCTCATGCTTTTTAAGGAACACTCTGATACAACAATTCATTAAATCATCTCAAGGAGGACCTTTTTGTGTGTTAGGCTAAGATCTATAGTCCAATCTTGCATTCTTCCTCCTTTATAACCCTTAATTCTCAACCTTAGCTGTATTGTTGATCAGCGGTTGCCTGTTAATGGCTGAAATTGGAGAGCGGTGTGTGTGTGTTCAGAGACACATGGATCAGTTTCGTACAGAATGTGGTAACATTATTAACGTAATAAGACCTGCATTTTAAAGCCCATTGGTTGCTGCTGGCTGAACTGCATTCGTTTATATGCAACGTCGGTGTACAGCAGAGCGACCTGCCCGCCGCAAATCTCGCCAGCACTGCCTCCGCCAAGCAGTAAACGCTCAGACACAATGGGTCCGCACTGCAGACCGCTGCCAAACAAACAGCAGCAATGGCCAGAAACAAGCGTACTCTTCTTTTCGTTGAGCTTATGCCACAATTTGTTCATCTGTTCATGTGTATCGGAGTCTCACGATAACATTTTATCCATATTCTCCTCATAATTGAGAACAGCGGTTTCCCGCTGACCAGTAAAGCGCTCTGTACCTCCTGTGGCATGACGTACTTGTCATTTGTATGCGCCACGTGTACACCAGAGATCTGTGTCCCAGTCTAGTTGCCATGCACACGACATGCTAACCTGCTCAACACACGGTCACTATTCAGCGGTCATGATTGAAGCGGCAAATTAATGACCCTTCACAAGCGCACAAAAGGAAGCTAGTCTCATTAATTGTTTTAATTGTTTGTAAAATGATTGCTGTGTTGGGACCAAAGGCAAAGCGGTGTGTTCCTGCTCTTTTATTCGTCTTTAATGGCGCTGGCAGCTGCAGTCATGTTGAGAACACAGATGTGTGTATGTGAGGGAGACGGAGTTAATTGGTGTGTCTCATTGCCAGGGAAGAGGAGGAGTGCCTTTTGGGAATGACACGGCTCTAGAGGTGCAGCGAAAAAGTATTTAATTGGATTCGTCAGAAATTCTTGTCTTTTTTTATTTCTCTCTCTCTCTCTCTCTCCCTCTGATACTCCCATCGATTCCATCGACTCTAACAAACCCTATTAAATTTTGCTCATTAATTTCCACATATAGTTTGCAATAGTGGCCCGAAAACGGGGAATCTGACTTTTTAACGAATTGTCTTTTTAAGATGAGTCCTGTCCATCCTAGAGATCCTCATTATTCTGGTGAATGATAGACAGCCTATGGACACATACATGCATGTTGATGTAATTACTAAGTATAACATGGCAACTTGGAGTGGTTCTTTTGAATTAGAGTTATACATTTCTGGGGCAAAACTATTAAGGCAAAATTAATGTTTAATAGACAGTAACACAATACAACAATTAACAGTTGTCATGCAAATGCTTTATTAATAAACTAATATTCTGATTTAATAATAATAATACACATTTTTCTGTTGTACATGTTTTTAATTTTCATCGTAGTATTTTTTTATGTCTTAAGTTTTTGTAGTAGTCAGTTTTAGTAGTTTTAATTTACAGTTGTCATTTCATAGCAGAAACTGTTAAACAATTTTAATGAACTACTGGAATTTTTTTTTTTCTAAATAAGTTATGTTAATGAAGTTATAGGCCTATTAAAGTCATAGCAGAATCTACTGGCTTATAAATTATTTTGAGGATTAAAATTAACTGTCTACAATATTCCTGTTTCTGAATCCTGAGTCATGAGGATCTGAAAAGGTTTTCCTACCTGTGTTATTTATTTTGTATTTCTTTTTTTAAAATCACTTAAAAACAAACAACATGGCATGTGGCGTGTTCATTGTAGATAATCTTTAATGAATTTTTTTTTTCTTTTTCTTTTGTCATTAATCCTGCAAATGAATCACAAACTTTAAAGGTGCCATAGAATGCATTGAGAGAATATTTTAAATTGTTCTCTGATATTTACATAGAAGGTATGTAGCTTAGGTAAGGGGAATAAATGCCCAGAAACGGTTTTACAGGTCCATTTACAACCCTAGA
>JAUMHG010000008.1:830326-841799 GCA_032359395.1 Enteromius anoplus | reverse complement strand
AATAAAATAAAATTAAAAATGAAACCTGCAAATCTCCATACAGTACAAACGGATTGTTTTCAGTTCCTAGGGAAAAAAATATGTGGCGTAAAAATAGATGCTGTGCATTTCCTCAATGCCACTGCAAGCTCCCAGACGCTTAAAATAGCTTGTTCTGACCCAGGAGTGAGTGTCTGAGAACTGTTCTGGAGTCAGTTTTACAGTTTCAGGCCCCACCATGCTGTCACATGCTGCAGTCATCGCTGGCCCACACACGTCTGTTTAGCCATCTGTTCCCGATAATCAAGAGCATTTATTTTCCAAAAGGAGTTATCAAGGCCAGTGGAATATGTGAACAAATACAAAAAAAAGTCAAAGAAAGAAATTCTGAAGCATTAGGTTACATGGACATGAACTAAATGATCCCTGGAAGCGGTATAACATGCTTTTTGAAGTATACTGTATGTGTGCGTGTTCTCTATCACATAAGTGCAACTTATGCAACTCATGACTCTCTACATTACTATCAAATAGTGAGGTAAAGATTCCCATCCTGAGTGAAGCAGCTGATGGCGTTCTGAAAGACCTTGAACCGCATTAGATCACATCACAGTCGGGGCCGGTTTAGATCACTGCATGTTTTCAAGGTTCTCAACAAAGCTGGAGTGAATTAGCTGCTGTTTTGCCGAACAAATATTCACCCAGACGAGGAAGATCATAAAGCACTGCCCTCATGCTGGCAGGAGAATGGACAGGAAATGACATGTAGGGGCGAAGGTTAATAAAATAACAAGAAGAAAAACAATTGAAGCCCATTAGTCAAACATGGGAAACTGAAGAAACAGTAACACTAAATGGCAAACAACAGGGTGGGGGCTAAGCTGCTCATAAATATACCACTAATAAAATAATTATGCACTTAAAGACATGCAGAAAAATAAAATATGACCTGTATGTCTGTAGCCAAGTCAGAACTAGACAATAATAAGGTTTTGAAATTGTCCGTACTGAATGATACTGCAAAGTGATAATACAGAGGTGTAATTAATTTAATTAATGTAATCAGTATACTGTTATTTTATAGCTCTTTTTTCAAAGAAAATAAACTAATCTCTTTACCTTTATTTTTTTTTCTACAGCAGTATATAAGTTAATTTTATTAATTAATTTTACTTTATACATTTATTATAAATTAAAACATTTTATTTATTCATGCATTTATTAACCTGTACTATTATTTAATTTAATTTATTTCTTAAATTCCTACTTTTAATTTAGTATGTAGTATACGCTCTACATAATAAATTTACAATACACTTATCTTAAATTCCAAAAAAAATTAATTACTGTAGCATTAATGTAAAACTTGCATTTTAGTGTGATTTCATAGTTCTTTTTTCATGTATATGTAGTAATTATTTACAGCATCAGTCATTGAATGACTTGCTGAAATAGGCAGTTTCTATAGTGTTTTCTATAGTGCATGATGGTCAGACATTGTCTTCCCATGTTTTACTTCTTGGACCAGACCTTGCGCTGATAGTTGAAAGCCTGGCTCTGGGAGCCCAGATTTCATTTATAATATGAAAATAAGGATCTTGTAATTTGTACAGAGTAGACCAGAACTTCAACATCTGTGTATTTCTACCGCCCTACCTTTACTATAGCCTTGCCCTCCAAACCGTTGGTCTCTTTGGCAGTACCCTGTCCCTGCGAGTCTCGCCGCTGGGAAATGGAGAGCTTCTTCTTCCGGGGCCGGCCCTTCAGGTTGGGTGCTGTGGACAGCAGAAGAGTAGTTATAGCAGTTATTGACAGCCATATGCACCCACAGCCCATAAAGATCACTGACGTCTGCTCACTGCACTATAGCACAAATAGAATAACATGACAACAGATAAGCCGTGTCTGCAGCCGACACACATAAGACTACAGCCAGCATTGTTCCACCAATTGGCGGCTTGACAAGTGATCCCTGGAGCCATTCCAGTGACTTACATTGCTTTAAATTATATATCATCCTCCTTCATTTTGGATATTTTTACATTGAATGGCACTCAGGACTTAATTATCCCGAGACAAGGTCAAAACACTGTCTGTCACTGTTACAGGCATTCTTGATAATCAGTTCCACATCATTTTCATCATTATATTGGCCTCTAAGCAAGAATGTTAGATAATAGACATTGTAATGGTAAAACAATTCGCAGAATGACAGGATGTGCCAACAACCGGAAAACCCAAACAGAACCTGAAGGGCAAATGAATAAAATCACTAATACGTCGTCATCACAGCTCAAAATAACTTGGACAGCCTTAAAAAGTTGTTCATCCAAAAATAAGAATTCTTGTCTGTATTTGGTCACACATATTGTGTTATGATATTCCCTAATAGTCCAACTTTCTACTTGACATGGCAAAGTTTATGTCCAATTATTTGTAAAATCCATATTTCTGTTGTCATGAATCCTTTGCTCATAAAAAAATTTTCTTATTTATTTTTCTTCTTCACACACATTTACCGAAAGGTTCTTTGAGGATCCAAAAATAATAGTTGCAATAACAATACTACAATTTTTACTAGGTCGTTGCGATTTTTCAGATTTGATTGATTATCTAATGTATTTTGAGTTCAACTCTAAAATCAAGCGTCAGTATTTGTCTTCATATTTCATACATGCAAACATATTTAACATGCACTTACAACAGAACATTCTTTAACCACTTAATAAAGAATCTGAGAGATAAGAATTAATAGAGAATGTTGGTTTTTGTAATCGTTCTAGTAATGTTTTGAAGTTGATAGGTTTTAGGTTAAAAATGTGCAAAATCAAAATGATCAAACATTCAAATACTGTATTTACAATATAGTTATTTTGCTTAAGGTCGTTGTTGCTATACCAACTTTTCATATGCCATTACAATTTTAGAACTCTACACAATTATAATACTAGAAAATACATTTCCTGAAGAAAATGCGAGTGGTGCTTGCCGTGGCAAAACTCTGCACTCGGTTGCCAGGTAACATCGTTTTAATGTGTCTAGCATGTTTGCTAGCATGTTTGTAAGTGGTTAGCATGTTGCTAGCATGACTAACATGTTGATAGCATGTTTTTAGCATGATTAGCAAGGGACTAGCATGTCGCTAGCCTGTTTTTATCATGATTAGCAAGTGATTAGCATGTTTCTAGCATGATTAACGTGTTTCTAGCATGTCACTAGCCTGTTTTAGCCATGATTAGCATGTATTAGCATGATTAACAAGAGACTAGCATTTCGCTGGCATGTTTCTAGCATGATTAGAAAGTGATAAGCATGTTTCTAGCATGTCATTAGCCTGTTTTTAGCATGATTAACAAGTGATTAGCATGCTCATAGCATGGCTGGCATGTTGCTAGCATTTTTTAACATGATTAACAAATGACTAGCATTGTGTTAGCATGACTAGCAAGTCACTAGCGTGTTTCTAGCATGATTAGAAAGTGACTAGAATGACTAGCAAGTGTCTAGCCCCCAACCGCCATGTCTCTATGACAATCAGATTTCAATCCGACAGCTCCCGAAGTTTTTTGACATGTTTAAAAATGATTGTGAGGTCAGGAAGTGCTCGTAAGGCACTCTGCTCGTCTAGTAATTTCTCACACACCATACGACCCCCAACCATACTATACCATAAGTATTTTGGTATAAACAAAAAAAAAAACGCATGCAAGCTCGTACGACCTAAAAAAACGCCCCGCGTACGCCCGCCTTTAGCTTTGGGGAAAATTGGCTCTGTATCACCTCTTTAATGAAAAATACCACATTTCCTATAAAAGGTACAAAAGTGATTTAGTCAGGAGCAGTGAGTGATTTTTACTTTAACAATAAAGGCACTTTAAGACCTGATGCATGGATCCAGTGTACTGTTATCAATGCAAATCAAGCATAACT
Organism: Enteromius anoplus; assembly: GCA_032359395.1. NCBI lineage: Eukaryota > Metazoa > Chordata > Actinopteri > Cypriniformes > Cyprinidae > Enteromius > Enteromius anoplus. The sequence goes on along the minus strand of JAUMHG010000008.1, from coordinate 837,890 downwards.
GACTGTTAATATGTGAATACTTGAAATATGACACTCATTTTGACATATTTTGTACGTATTTGTCAGTTTACGTGGGAAGACAGCATGCAATAATGGTATTAACTAACTGTTTATCAAGTGTACTGATATATCCGCCACCACTGATGTCTATGCTGCCGCGTCTTTTCGGGGTCAGAGGAAAATCAAATGTTTCACATTTCTAATTTCTTAAAGCCTATCGTGCACCTGATGAGCGCCATCAAAGCATCTCCAGCATCAAGCTGGAAAACCACAAGCTCGAGCGAGAGTTCAAACTCGGAGCAGCGAGAGGCAGGCGGAGCTTTTGACACCAGGACAGGTGTTCTAGAGCACAGGTTCAGTCAGGTCAGCCTCTGCTGCATTCCATGTGCGCTGATGATTAAATCATTGTCAAGGTTACGACGGGCCCACAACGCTACACTTGATCTTCTGACAGACTGGCAACCTGATCTGCTGCTAGTGTTAACTAATCAGCAGAAGAAGAGCTTCTTTTCCTTTATTTTGGCTTCCTTTCTCAAGGCGCCGCCTTTTTTCCCTAAAATTTGGCGCATGCAGCAGCGGGGTCAGAGAAGCGGCGCATCAAATGAGTCCATTTGTTCATAAATAAACATTTATGTAAGAAGCCTTTTTGTCACCTTGGCAACAGGCAGGTTGTTTACTTGGCTGCTGTGGCCATGAACAACACATTTGCGCAGGCATCCGTGGGCTCGGCAGAGGAAAGGCTTACGTTTATTGAGGCTTCTCTCTTAAATGTCACTTTTCCTTTGTTCCTTAGACTAATTCATTCAACGGGACTCGTATTCGCCGATTCTTCTTCTTTTAGCTTCCACCCCACATCACAATCATTTGAATTCTATCCCTGTGAGTAATGTGTTACTCATGATTGCCGGAGTACATTAGCTCCTTTACTTCACGCTTGTTATCCTGCATTGAGCTCTCCAATGTGAGCACTCTATTTTCATTTTTAAGACTATTATAAATAACAAATATTATGTTTGGGACTTTTTTATTTATTTAATGTTTATTATTTAAGAAGTCTCTTATGCTCGACGAGGCTGATTTTTTATTTTATTTTAAAATGTTGTTCATTCCTGATGATAAGGTGAAATTTTTCAGTGTCACATGGTCCGTCAGAAATTAGAAAGAAGTTCTAATATGATTATTAGGTGTTCTAGACAATGCCGCCCTTCATCATTTGATCATCAAAAGCAACATTTGAAATTATATTGTGTAACTTAGAGTGTAATATAATACAGCGTATATATTGCAATTTAAAATGATGGATAAAATATATATTTAAAATATATATTTATTGTATTAGCTAGAGTTTAATACTCTACACACACACACACACACACACATTTAATAAAATAATATATCAATTATAAAGATAAAAATATCAAGATAATATCAAAGTTAATATGAAATTATAATAATATAAATCATTGATATCAAGATATCATCCAATTCTATAGATAATAATCTAGTTACTTGATCAGAATCAAACCAAAACAAAGTAACATGTAACAACTGTTTCTATTATTTTGCCAAGATTATTGTTTAAATTAAAACATGGATGAAACTTATAATAATTATTATATATACTTTAACATTCTGCTAATATTTTTGTTATTTAAAAAAACAACAATAATTGTGTGTTTTTGTTTAAAATCCATTGGAGGAAATTCCATGGAATCCGGATTCCATTTAAGCCTGCTGATGAGACATTACAACTATGATCTCTCTCTCTCTTATTCTTGCACACAATATGGGGACTAGGTTGGCTGATATATCAGCCAGGCTGAGAAATCTGCCAATATTTGGAAGATTGTGAGACTTCAGCAATTATGAGATAACTAGCTGTTGAGTTTTTCTACTTTACCAGAAGAAGAATGTTAGAACTTATTATTAGAATTGATATACTGTATGTATGCATCCAACACCCCTGTCAATAAGTAATATACATTATTTAAATACACCCATAACACTTAACCACTAATGGTGATCATACAGTTGTTCACCGCATTTTAACCACAGCTTCAAATACGAAAAAGAATAGCCGACCCCCTCTTTCTACATCTTCTTTTCTTGTTCCCCCTAAACTGATGTCTCCCATTGTCGCACAAATTAAAAGCTCATTACTGCAACTCAGTTGCTTTTGTTTCCAGTAATCTCTACGCTTTCCATCTGTGGATTTTAACAGGTCATTTACCATGGTGCCGGGGGCCGAAGGGTGGCCAGAGCTTTGAAGCTGAGCAGGGCTTCTCTACCTTCTTCCAAAGTCATTACAGAGCACTATGGGGTCTCTCGCAGATCAAATATCTGCTTGTGCATTCCTGTGGTCGTGCTTTTCCCTTTGAGCAAATACGTTTGAAGCATATCTGCAGATTCTCCAGAGTTTTGGCCTGAAACATTTGCGGTGGATGGAAGTTTCAGAGGAAGCCAAATTAAATGAACTGTATCTGAGAGTCTCATTCAAAGTCAGACCCACACCCGTCCACCCAAAACACACACACACACACACACACACTCGGTACAGTCTGGGAAAAATATTTGCGCTCACATTCCATGGATCAAATCATTGTACAGTATTTTTCAACTACTATAAACTTGAACTAATTCAAATTAATATAATAATAAATAAAACTTTAGAGTTTACAATAACTTCTGATTGGTATGATTTGATCGGACTTTATGTTTTGAAGAATTTTCCTTGATATTTAGAAGCCTCTGATCGAATGGGAAAATGTTGGATTATGATATTGGTTATCATTGTATTTTCCTGCTCACATGGTTGTGGTTACATCAACAGGAAATTTGTTTCACAGATGAATAAAGGTAATACAATTTGATTTAGAAAATTCATATTCCCAGGAAAGGTCTTAGAAAGGTCTTGGGCACTTAGAAATCTAATAAAATAAAACCAGAGACATTTGGTAAGAAAACAAATAGGGCCAGTATTGATTTCATGTAATTTTTTTACAAAAGGAAATTATTATTTTACAAGTTTGCGGTGGCTTGTATTCACCAGGGTTATTATTAACTTAAGATAAATAATAATTGATAAATTAAGATTAAGATGCACGCACACACACACAAAATCTAATAGTGCTGTCCAAAATGTAAGGTTTTTTTGCATTATATATGCATACTTTATATATTATGTATAAAAAATACACATACATATAGTATATATTTCGAAAATATTTACATTTCTATATTAATAATAATATTCTTACATTTTATATTTTATATCAATATATTTAATATATAAACATAATATATTTTTGCTTAAATACATGCATGTGTTTGTACTGTATTTATATAAACATAATATACACACACACACACCTATATTATGTAAACAAAACCTTTTATTTACCACACAACAAATTTAATAAAACAAACAAAAACACGAAAGAAAATATATTAAAAAAGAAAACTAAAAATCTAGAGTAAAAACACTACAATGCAGCAACTGACAGTGGTGTTCAGTGAGTTTGACATGTCTGATTGCTGTGAAAGAGCTAGACTGTGCTGTAAGGTCGCGCTCATCACATGACCTGTGTGTTCTGGCACACGTCCACACGATAAACTCTGCTGCTAGGAAACCCGCTGCTTTCATTCTGCAGGAAGACAGAAGGGCTGTACGCCAACTTCTGCCAGGCTAGTCCCGCCCATGTTTTCATCATCATCCAGCTGCACTTCCATTCATAACATCCCGGCACATGTCACAGAGGTAAGTGGATTATATGGGCACATACAGTATATGACAGACACATTCATAGCAATAATCCACAGACCAGAGCAACAAATCTGTTAAACTCAAACTTTCTCCTTGACTCTGTCTCATGTCCTGGGAACACATTCGGTGCTTTTTACAACCTTACAGTTGTTTTTAAATTGGTCATGTTACGGCTGACAACAGATAAACAACCAAAAACTGGATTAAATACTAAAATACTATTTTGTGGTGAGCAATTTTTGATGCCCAACACACACACACACACACACACACACACACGTTTTTTAAATTATTATTATTAATTTTTTTTATAACATGCATTACTGCATCTGCTGAAATGAAATATAGACTTTACATATTTACAAAACCAACTATAATTAAAAAATAAAACAGATTTACACTATATCCAGCTGGAGTCCCCCAGAACTGTGTCCGGCTCACGAACTCCATCACCCATCATTCCTCATTCCTGCACCTCATCACCACACCCACATACTGATTACACATGCACATATAAGCCACAGCCAAACACCCACTCCCCGCTAGGTCTTGTTTTCTATGTGTAACATTTCTGAGCATTTCTACCCGTGTATATTTTTCCCATTTGTGATCCCGGACTGTTTTCTCGTGTTTTGATTGTTTGCTGCCTGCCTAGATTCCTGCCTGACTTCTCGACCTCGATTCTGCCTTGTTTACATTGTTCTGTTTTGTTGGTATCTTACCCTGCCTGTCTGACCTCGAATAAAGCTTGCGCATGGATCCACACGCCTCCGCACGTCCTGAGTTCGACGTGCTCCTGGGTTAACATATTTTGTTGACCCTGGAACAACATTTTATTCAAACTTTTTGTTTTGACCATATATCTCTACCCCTAAACCTAACCCTACCCATGAGTAATGCCTAAAATCATATTTAATGATAGATGACTGACACTGATGTACCCGCACCAAACACTGATTGTAAGCCTAAACTTCACAAAAACTGGTTCTTGAAATCTGATTGGCTAATCACAATGTTGTTCCAGAGTTAACAAAGATGTTGACCCTGGGACACGTCGAACTCAGCAAAATCAGGTTCTGCACACGCCTCCGTCCCCGTTGTTACAGCAACTTATTGTAATCCTACTATAGTTTTTTATCAAAATTAAGACATAATGTTTATGAATGTTCTAAAACATGGCATTCTAAGCCCTGTCAAAATAGTCCTAAAAGTCCCAAAAACTGTCAATATAAAAGTTGATGATGATTAAATATATATATATATATATATATATATATATAAAGTAATAAATCCAAACTTTGACTGGTTGTGTATATTGCGCATCCCTAATAACAGATAGGTTGTGGTTTTTTGAAACCTGTTTGGCAATCATCATTTTTGGAAGAAATAAAGCACTTTGGCTTTAAACTTTTCTCAACGTCACAAAAAAAAAGACTTGTGATCGTTTTGCTGCTGCAAAGCACTGAACACCCTTTATTCTTCCCCTCTCGTGGCCTGATTTAATTCCACACTCTGTGTGATTTAATACAGCTCTATACAGCAGATGGCACTGTGAGGTGCAGAAGGAGCAAAACGTACACAATGAATAAATGATATCGCCCTCGTTAAATAATGCTGCGCTCCCAAATCCCCCACCAAAACGGCAACACTTCTATCTTTTAATCGCTGAGACTGTTGAGCAGAAGTCTCTGAATCAGCAGCAGCGCCACTTCGGCAAGGCTTTTTTTTTTACAGTGCAAACAGATTGGACCAAACAATGAGTCAATGTCACTGCACGTCCCCTCATGGGGAGAACTGCGGTGTGAGCGTGTAGATGACGCACACACCAAGGTCAGATGCTAATTCAAGAGGGGGCAAGTGGTAGAGTCACAGCACATCGCTAAAAGCTGCGGTACACACACACCCACATATGCCGCAGGATGCATTGGCGCTACATACAGCGCATTTGTTATTTATTCATCAGTCCATCCGTTGTGTTGAAGTGTGGAGTGTTATGTCATGTGTGGTTGTAGGAGAATGCTGCATCAGCTTGATCTCTCCTCACACACTCCAGCCAGCCTTATTCTTCCAAACAGACCTGAGAACTACTTTATGAGGAAAATGTGAATGGTGCTTGCCTGTGCCAAAGTCACTGTTACTTTGATACTCAGGCAGTTGCTAGGTGGCTGCTAAAGGGTTCTGGGTAGTTGCTTATTGGTCAAAGAAGAAAAAAAAAAGTCCACATTCCATGATACTCTATAACACTCCCTTTATACTGTATATGCCCTGGCTCCTTCTGTTATTAACTTGTTAACTTTGATTGGTTACAATAGAAGAAAGTTGCATGGTTCATACAACAAATGGTTTGGAATAAGTTACAAATCGAAGTTAAAGCTGAAATAGATTTTCATATTATGGCAATAAATGGCCATTTTGTCTTTAAATAAATAAATAAGCAAATGTTAGAAGGGAATGAACCATAGCAATACATGGGTAAAATATAAAAAGTGAAATGTTCATGCATAAAAGCATAATTATAAAATAGTATTAATTAAATTATTAGTGTTTTTAATATTAATTTCATAGTACTATTATAGCTGGCATCCATTTTCATGTTATGGATATGAATATATAACTAATACATAACTAACTGAATAAAAACCAAATCAATAAAAATAATGATTACAATGTACAGTATGAACATATATATTCATTTTGAGATTTGTTTACATCTAACAATAACACATTCAATGTAAATTTATTCAATTATTAGGTGTTTGATGATAGTTTGTTAGGGTGTGTGTGTGTATACACTACAACTAATTGAAAATGAGAAATGTTCTAACTGTAAAAAAAATAAAATAAAATAATAAAAATAATATGATAAGATAGTAATTAAATATCTAATATTTCCTGTTAACAATAAAACAAATATTTAATATTACTCAATACTGAATAAGGTATTGACATATAGAACAATGCCTTTAAATAAAGTTAGCTCACATGGTAATAGTGACGTTTGTGATGAAAACACAAGCTTTTAGTCAATATACAAAAGGCTGTATTGTTTTTGTACATGCGTTTTTGAACTATTTATAAATAAAAATAATACAAATTTAAATACAAGACTAATTAAATTTGATCCGGTTCTTCGCAGCAGCAGCAATCTGCTCTTCTACTCTTATTCTGCTAATTCAATATGTTAATAAGCTGCCTCAGCTTCTGTTATGAACTCCATACTAGCTGCCATTTGATCTCTGTCTAAAAATAATCCAACGTCATTTTGTTTCTCCCTCTCTCTTACACTTTCTACACACATTCCTGTCAATCCATTCTGTCAGACTTTTCTTTTAGTTTAAATCCAGCTTAGGTGGCATAATTAAACAATAAAAACTCTTGTGAGCGCAGGCTGTGTTATTAAATGTAAGAGTAATCGGCAGCACTGGAGATTCGGGCTGAATTATTTATATACGTCATGTTAGAGGACTCATCTCATTGACAGCCAGTTGCCCTCTAGTGTTACTGTGAGGTATCACACACACACATGCACACGTTCACACACACACACACACCGCAAAATACAAACAGTCAATACAGCCAGTCCAGCTTTAGAATTGCTTTAACCCTTTCCTGCCATGACATCATATTAGCTAATGTAATAACTTAATGAATACACTGCCAGTTTCTTTCCCTAAAGGTTAAGGAGGAAACAGGGTATTACTACAGATATTATTATTATATTTATTATATGTCAAATAAAGAATGACACACACTATATATATATATATATATATATATATATATATATATATATATACAGAA
>JAUMHG010000008.1:804257-814397 GCA_032359395.1 Enteromius anoplus | reverse complement strand
ATAATAATAATAATAATAATAATAAGTATGTGAGATAGTAATAGTGAAGCCTTGCCTTAGGCAAGCTCCACTAATAAGTATGTGAGATAATAATAGTGAAGCCTTGCCTTAAGGCAAGCTCCACTAATAATAATTATTATTATTATTAGCAAATATAAAAATATACTAAATAATAGTAAACTAAATAAAAACAAAATAATTATTGAAATTATTTTTATACATCTTAATAAATGTATGTTATACTATACAAATTCACACACACACAAATATGTTACACACACATACATTTCAATGCTAATATTTATTAATTTCAGTAAGTGTATTCATATTATATTCATTTATTTATATTTATATATTTATTCATTATTAGTAATTAATTTCTTTATTCCCTATGTAAAAACCATATGTATGTTAAACGACTTTTACTTTGACCACAGCGCGCTGAAAGCTTGTCTTTCGTTGACAGGCAGTTTTTATTACAAATATGGGAAAACGGTTGAAAACACATAATGTTCCCAAATGCATGTTAGAGTGACCCAAACTCTGAGTAGATGCAGAGATGGAGTTTGTGTGGGACAACATTTACTGTAAATGCTAAAAACACTGGCAGATAAAGAGCTGCTCACTTGTAGTGACACAGTGCTGCGCTTTACTACGAAACACGAAGCCCATATAGTTATTCAATAAAATTGCAGCTTTTGTGATTTAGTATTCACACTTGTTTTTACAAATACTAAAAATCATATTAAGTGATACTAAAACAGTTCAATCCCAACATCGGTAGTATTTAACCGTCTGATATTTTTTTCAGGTACGAGCATCGGAGGTTTTCTCTATGCTACTGTGCAGAACGAGCTCATTGCACTCTTTGGACTTGACGGCTGTCTTTTGCTCATTGGCTGCTTTGCACTCAACATTATCGCCTGTGCTGGACTCATGAGACCACTGCACCTGCCGGCCTACTACCTGAAACAGAGAGCAGCGCTGGCTGAGAAGGCCGAGGACAAGGTTCTGTATATAGCCCCTGTCGTGGAGGACCCAATCAAGAACAATCAGTCCATCAACCTGCTAATTACAGGGGAGACGAAAGAGCCTCCACCGTATGAGAAGAGCCTCGTGAGCTGCGCTGCGTTGGTGCGGCTTGTGAAGAAGAAGCAGAAGGAGTACTCTGAATACTTGCATTCAATGGCGGAGCTGCTTCGGAACAGGGTCTTCCTGGCCACGTGCGTGTCTTTGTTCGCCTATTGCTTGGGAGCGTACACTCCTCTTCTGTTCCTGGAGGATTTGGCGCAGACCGAGGGTTTGATCAGCGGCATCAGCACCATCCCGCTGGTCTCCATCATGTCTATCGCTGCTGGTGTGGGGAAGCTGCTGCTGGGCGTCACAATGGACATCCGCTGGATGAACAGCATCTTTCTGTACTCCTTCACTCTGCTGGGAACAGGGGTGGCTCTTCTCATAATCCCCGTGACCAAGAACTACGCTGGGCTGCAGGTCATCTCAGCGCTGATGGGTTTTTTTTCTGGAAACTGGTCCGTCATACCCTACATGACCACTAAGGTTGTGGGAATGGATCGTCTGACTGAAGCATATGGGATCTTGATGTTCTTTGGTGGATTTAGTATAATGCTCGGACCACCAGTCGCAGGTAATTTTTTGACCTGTTGCTGATTCCAGATCTGTTAAATTAGGCCTTAGAAGCTATGCAAGCCTTTAAAATTCATTTCTATTAGTACATAATAAACGTTTTAAAATCAGATTATTTTCAATGAATCAGTTGATTTGAAATGATAACATAAAATCCAGGACATCCCCAGAGTTATTATAGTTACCAAAAAATAAATTCCTAAAAAGAAAGTTGTTTGAAATAAAACCAACTTTTCTCATTTTTGTATAGTTTACTAAAATAAACTAAATCTAATAAATAAAAATTATGTAGACATATATATTTTTTTTTTTAAATGATAAAAAATATTTAAAAAACAGAACAAAAATTCTAAAACATTACAAGTGAAAACTGAAAATAATAAAAATCTAATTCAAAATATTTACTAAAACTACAATAGTATATAATTGATATTAAAATGATACCGATTCTACACTCCATAAAATAAAAGTTAATTTAAAAAAAATTATAAACATTTATTTAATTCATTTAAAATTTGTTTGTTGGCTTTTGTGTCTGGATCTATTAGATTATTCATCACCCCTTGACTGTGTGTCAGAATCTTTCATTAGAGCATATTAGAGTGATAACCGTTTTTATGCTTCACAGGTAGATTTTTATACTTTATAACTAAGATTTTTTTCTATATTTGATATTTCAAACATGAAATGTATTGAAAAAAAAAAAATACTACAGCAATTACAAATCTGCTGTTTGAATTTCATGCGATTTACAATAAGTCTGCTTCTATAAATTAAAATTATGAGGCAGCATCAATTCATGAACTGAATTAGAAATAAAATGTCATTCTCAATTAATTCTGTATGTAGACAAAAGTGTACGGATCCAAAACGTTTACCTGTAGAGCGACAAACAGCACAATACAGTAGGTGACTCTGCCATTTGTTTTGTTGTGTCTCCAGGCTGGATTTACGACTGGATGCACTCCTACGACCTGGCGTTCTACTTCAGCGGGAGTTTCGTGCTGCTGGGAGGAGCTGGCCTTTTCCTCGCTGCCGTGTGCTGTAGGAAAAACAACCCCGAGAAAACCAGCACGCCAGACACAGAATGCATTAACGACTATGACAAAGTGGCTACGGTTGCCTGAAGCACGTTCAGCAGATAGTTCCCACACTCTGTAATTCCTAAGAGCTGAAGCATACCTTACACTCAACCTGCCCGGCTAGTGTTTTCACTCATTGTGTTACACTGAAGAACTCGAGCAAATGAATAAAGGACTGTACTTAGGCTTGTCATTTGTGGCCTTGTTTTAGGAGGCTCCGGTTCTGCGTACACAATTCCTAGAGTTCCTTTTAGATTCGTTTTGTTTACTGTACGGATGGTATTGAAACATAATGGAGATGGTGGAGTCCTCAGTGCCATGTGTCTTCAGTTTTAGAGAAACAATGTTTTCAAACGTCTCAAGTTTTAGGAGATGGCTGTATTGTTTATGTATAGACCTAGAAGACTTTACACTACACTACAAACTGCAAATAAATGCCATTTTAGTAGCGATTTCACAATCCGAGAAATGTTCTGCAGTATTTGGACGGGTGATAATGTCTTGTGTTGTACCAAAGTTTTGGTTGTTGTTGGTTTATTTATTGTATTTGATTTGTGTCTGTTCATAAGGTTCAAGCAGACAGCACTAGACTAAATGTGCTTTTATGTTTATGCCTTGTTTTCTATGCCTTGTTATGAAAAATGTCTGCTTTTCCTAGCGATGCAGACTGAAGTCTGTAGCTGATTTAAAAACTATATGCTATAAAGCAATATGTATCTAGGAAATTACTGTCAGGTTATTTTTTATAGCATTATAGCTATCTTTTCATATCTTTGTCTGTGTACTTTTTACCAGCTTATATCGACCGTTTTACAGATTTTGCTATCGACTGTGTATGTTGGCATTTGTACTGTTCTCTGTTTGTTTCACTTTTTCCAACCTTGGCAAGACATTGTTACTTGAAATGCATTTTTATTATATTAATATTCAACAGTGAAAAGTGGAATGGGACACTTTCAGTCTGCACTTGATCCATCACAGGAAAGTTTTTGGCTATGGCACCTTTAGCTGTATTAGACCTTTAATCCTACCTTTATTACTTATGTGTCTTTTATTGTTTTATTTGCATTTGTACGTTTTTTATTATTAAAGTTTCACTGGCACAATGAGGATCTGTTGCTTATTTTGAAGCCAGTTTTCTGTTATGGAAAACACTAGTCACTGTCTGTCGATGCACAACACACAACAAAGCCAGACTTTACAGTAAAGATTTATACTGGGTTTCATTAGACTGCCATGATGTGAGGTGGCCTTGTGGTCTCCATGGATACGGTAACCATAGTGAGTGCAATCAGAGGTCTATTTATGCAGTCACCAATGTTTGTTTACCTGCAGGTTTTAATAAAGGGTGTACAAGAACACAGTATCTTACTTTAGGTCTGAACTGATTCCCAAATTCATCTACATGTATAAAATGTTTACGAATGAAAAATGTTTGTTGCTAAATACTAACACATTTAGCCACAAAAGCAAATGAGGATTGTTAAATCCTCAAAACCAGATTTCATTGGAGAAGGCATGTAGTAAGAACTTAAAACGTGACATTGACAAAAATATCTGGGATAATATTATCAGACTACCCTTGAATATATCAGTCTGCAATAGATTTAAAGAAATGCAATTTAATATTGTACATATATATATCCCCAAATAAATAAAGTCAAATGAATAACACTGCATCACCCCAATGTCCTAAATGCATTTTTCCATTGTCTTTGGGAATGTCCTTCGATTGCTGATTTTTGGAAAGGTGTTTGTGACAAACTGTCCATAATCTATAAACGGAAGGTTACAGCCTCCCTATTAACGTGCTTACTAGGTGTTTTGCACTGCCCTTTTTTTGGAGCATTCAGATGTCTTTAAACCTTTGCTGATGTTGGGTAGGAAATTAATTATGAATAAATGGGTTGGGACAGAACCCCCTCTGGTCAAGAAACTTATATGCTTATGGAAAAGATTGCACATATATTAAAAGGTAAATCTAAATCATTCAGAAGCTGTGGGGAAATTCCTTTGAACTGTCTTGGCATTGATTATAAGTCTATTATCTATCCTTTCCTTTGCATATGTGGTACTGTAATATCGTCTTAAATTAGACCACACTGCTGTTGTCGTTTTTTTTTTTGTTTTTTTTTTTCATTAAATATTGTATACTGTTTATGTTTTACCCATTACTGTTTATGCAGATCATTCGGAAAAACAAAACAAACAAACAAGGCTTCAAAACCCAGTGTATAATTATGGCAAAATTACAACGAATGTAAAACCCGTTTCCAAACATTTATCACTAGTTAAGCATATGCTAATAAACATAAGTGAAAGCCTGTGCTTTTGGTAATCAGGCAACAAATTTAGCAATTTTTAACATTCATTTGGCTACTTTTAGCAATTTTCAACACACACATATCACGTTCAAGATAAATTGCTAGCTCAAATTGTTTTTCATAATTGTTAATTTACTGATATTTGTTAACATGTATAATTGTTGGTAATTTAGTTACCAATAAGTTCCAATAGTGCTTTAATTGTTGTCACTTTCACAGATGTGTTAATTTCACAAGTTAAAACGAGTAAGTACACAAGCTGTGATTGATTAAAATAATGGAACTGTTCATTTTTAGTGTTATATTTTAAAATAAAAAAAAAATCTTATCAAAAAGTTTATTACTTTTACAAATAGTCAACTATATTTTTCATTTAAATCTAAATGGACATATTTCAAATAATGTTTTTGCTGAGATGGCCAGTCAATTTGAGAAAACATTAATTATTTTGTATACTACATAAAGATGTCGTTTTGAGTTGGGATTACGCAATGACGTCATCACGCAAAATAATATGTTAATAATAACCTATTTATTGTGCATCTGGATGTAATGTTTTAATATAATATAATAATATCCGGCGCCTCAGAGTAGAGACATGACAGACTTATGCTTGTCAGATACTACGTGATAGCATTACGGGTATGCAAATTAGTGTTTGACGTCATTTGGCAACATTTAGCTACTTTTCGGGCAGGTTCATTGGAAATAGTTGGTAACACTGAGCTTAAGGGCGAGTCCATTTTCAGCAAACGTTCATTTTTGAGAAAACTATTCCCTTAATAAGCCATGCATTTTTTTAGTGATGTTGCTAAACTAATTTCAGGAGGAGCACGTTCCCTCCCTCCCCGCGGGTTTGAGCCACTAGGGCTCATGCTTTACTACTATTTCGAGGAAGCACGAACTCGTCAATTGATCTCAAATATTTTTTTCCAAGCTCAATGGCCATTTTGTTTAAATTGTACATTTTCATACAGTTTTTCTACAATTTATGCTTATTAACTACCGAGCAGCTTATGAGAAATTGTAAAGTAGGCCTGCTTTTCTGCCAGTCAGAAACAATATAAGAGTTCATCTGCAGGCAAAATATCTAGAGAGGAAAAGAAAGAAGAATAAAGTCAGACAAACATTTCATCCATAAAAATAAACGACTGCATGCATTTAGTGTTTAAATTAGCCAATGATGCTAAACTAACAGCTACTAATAACTGATCTACTCTAAAGAACGCTGAGTTGTTTCGTTGGGTTAAAACCACCCAGCAAATGTTGTAGTTATTTAAAACATAAAGCACAGTATTCTGACATAAAAAAAAAAGGTAAAACACATATAACCTACAGTCACCAGAGGGCATCACTGAACCAGGAAACAGACATTTCAACATTTAAATATAATAAACCGACAGCATGTGTTGAATATCAATATTGTTTGAATATATTTAATATTACTTTCATGCCATCTTTTTTGTGGGTTTCAGTATGTGTTGTACATAGTAAATGTCATTAAACAGACAGGAAAGCTCTCCTGAAAAACAGCATATGCTGGTTAGGTATGTTTTAAAGCTGGGATGCTGGTTTGAGCTGGTTTCAGCTGGTCCTTATCTGCTCATGTGCTGGTCGGACCATCTAAAGACCAGCAAAGGACCAGCTTAAACCAGCATCCCAGTATCAAAACATACCGTAGGCTTCCTTACCGGCTGTTTTTTACTACAGGGAGCGCACCATTGCAGTCATATTTATTGTTTGTTCTGATATTTCTAACAGTCTTTGATTACATTAAGCAGAACATCAAACTTGAGTATTCTTGGCTTATAAAGACATACCTGCAAATGCAAACTATCATAATGAGGTGTCCATGGTAACAGTTGAAATGATGTTGGTGTTATCCACTGGTGTGCTGTTTAGATTGCCATGTTTGATTAACTTATAAATAGCCCAGTGTTTCTGCATTAGTCTTCAGTTCTATATGCTGTTCTCAAACAAATGACAGAACTTGACAAAACATGTTTTAAGATTTAACGTGCAGTCACCACGTTCAGGTGCAAATCAGATTTAGTTACTAATTCATTAGCTGAATCTTTTAAAGTCCGAATGCACAGTATGATTTTGCCCATATGTTCTTTTATCTTTTTTTATTAGTTTTTTTTTTAATTTTATTTTATTTTAAAATGAATACATAACACCTTTGTTTTTGTTTGTTTGTTTTGCCTTACCTCAGCAGTGTAAAGAGACGGACACAGCCAGCAACCAAAGACTCATTATATTAAGTAGGCTAATTTTAAACCGCCGTAAACAAAGTCATGGTGTTTTGTTTATATTTGGAAAGCTACATCACAGAGAGTGCTCTTGAATGGTTGCCATGTCCACATATTATAAGCAATGCTTATTAAGTGTTTCTGGGCTGCTTGTTTGGGCTCGGCTCATAAAGTGATCCAGTTTATGGAGTTAAGAAAGTAGGGGGGTGCAAATCGCTATATTTTAGTTTGTGGCTTATATTTAAGATCTGGCAACCCTTTTAAGTAAAACTGTACTGTAGCCTGTGATTTCTTTCACTGCCCATAAAGAGAAAAATACAATTGACAACTAATTTAGTTCATTTCCGTACACAATGTGCAACATTTTTGTTGATTTTTTTAGGAGTCAAATCAGTTGTAAAAAGGTCTTCGCTGCCTTCATCTCTTTTGGCAGCTAACATCCACTCATCCAGATGGAACAAATATGCAAATCAAATAAAAAATCTGAACTAAAGTCGTGTGGCATATTTTAGCCTTCACAGAACTTCAGGTCTTTCCTGGACTGCTAGTTGCTATAGTTAACTTAGATTAAGGCCAATTAATCAGATAAGGTAAAGGAATACATGGAACAGACTTAGTCTAAGAAATCAATAATCTTTACAGTAAATTAATTTAAGAGCTCTTTATGGCTTTAGGCCATTGACAAAATATCCATTGGACCAGCTGCAGTCAGTCTTTAACCCCATATTACATACAATTTATATTATTGGTCTTGTAATAACATATCAATTTCTGCTCAATAGAACAGTGAGACTGAGGTATCCCAAATGTCTTTTAATTACATAAAAGCCCATGGGAGGCTCTCCAGTACTGGACATTTCATTTTTCATGAGGGTATTAAATATCCATGGGTACATTGTTTTTGCCTAGCAGGAACATAAACATTTTAAAATGTTTGCAATAAATAAATAAATAAATAAATAAGAATAAAACATGCTCATATTTCCTAAAATGTATATGCCTAATACATTTTCAAAAAGTCCGATTTCACATTCAATTAGAAATTACGTTAATCATGTAAATGATAATAATTTCTTCAATGCAGCAGCCATATTCGAGAAAAAACTTTGCTTTACTGGATATTACTGTCGTTTTAACATATCTGTCATAAGAATTGTCAAATATTAAATGCTTTGCTACTTACCTTGCTCTCTTTAAACATTAAAACTGATGCACACAATAGAATCTGCTCTCTGCTGCTTTGAATAGAAATCCCAACTTGTCCCATGACTGAATGAATTGATCAGTTGATTGAATGACTCAACCTGTAACTTGAGAAGTTCACTAACGGAGTAGAGGCAAAATACAGGCGAGCAAAATGAATACAAATGGTGAAAAGTTGAATAATTGGAACTCAGTGTTGGATAATTTTAATTATACACACTGTAATAAAACAGAGGTTGTAAATCAAAGATTACTGGAGTATGTATTTTATAAAAAAACTTTCATCAATCACACCAAGGAGTGATGATATTACTGCGCCTAGGTCTAAGTGTTGCGAATAGCTCTTTTGCTATCCATTATAGCTATATTTTTTATTACGTTTTATTTTGTGTCACTATTGTCATGTAACCAGTCATGGAACCGTCTTTAAATAGAGCAAAACTTGGAAGTGTTGTGGTTTTTAAATTCATCCCTGTTTGGATCCTAAAGAATCAATGGAGCTAAGCTAACCGCTAACATAGGAGCGCCGTGCACTGGAGCAATAAAGTGCATGCACTGAGACGGGACAGATATGTATCAGCTCGTCTAAGTTGAGATAAGAACATAGTGGAATATGGACAAAATCATCTTTTGGATGAACTTCTAACCTACATTTCAAGTATATGAAGACATTTTTTGTTTTGTTTTTTACTTTGGGCCTTTCTGTCACTTACTTTGCTTTGGTCTGCCAGCTGTTTTCCATGACCTTATTCCTTTGTCAGACACTCTCTTCGCTAAAAGCGGGGCAATCTCTCTCATTCTGGCTCTCTCTTCCTCCAGCCATACATTATTCATGCGTTATGTCCACTCGGCAGAACTAATCTGCCCTGCTGGTGATGACTGCACATTAAAATGCACCAAAATGAGCATGTTTCTCCTGTTAGGCCATTAAAGACCCTAAAAGGATGGAAAATATCTCTGGAGAGCACTTTTAGTTCGTTCCCAAAATAGAAGGATTACTGTTCATGTAGACCTGAAATGTTGACATAAAAAGTTTGGATATGCATGACTAAATTGTTGTTTCTCATGATCTTTAACGCTTCTTTAAGACTTGAAATGAGTTCGGTGGAGGCTTAAACATAAAATAAAAGACATACTAGTCGTTATACTGTATGAAAAGGATCAAAACCTTTCATCAAAGTTATCCTACAACCTAAAACCAAAAAAACCTTCTTGTCTTAGGACTTTGATAAAGTTTTTTGATCCACATCATATGCTGACTACTAAGCAGCATGAACAGTTTTTAAACACATAATAAGTATGATTATTAATATCTGATAATAACTGTGTGCCAAATTAGCATATAAGAACGATTTCTAAAGGATCTTGTGACACTGAAGACCGGAATAATTATGGGCACTAAAAAAATTCAGCTTTACAAAAAAAAAGACAGACAGAAAGAAAGAACAGTTAGCGTTCCAACTGCCTCCCATTTAGAGGTACCTGTACTGTGCTGTTTTTGGGCCGTTTTCTTGGAATCCTTTTTTAAAGCAAATGGTTGCAGATGAATCAACTCTATGGAACAAAATTAAAGACAAAAGTATTTTGAAATAAAAAGCTTGTTGAATTTCACAAATCGAAAAAAAAATACAT
>JAUMHG010000008.1:767386-790576 GCA_032359395.1 Enteromius anoplus | reverse complement strand
TAGCGCCGACGTGAATAACAATCTTACTAAATTTACGTTTAGCATTAGCCAGCACTTTCAAATTTGCCAAGATGTCATGCGCTCTGGCTCACAGAAAACATTGGACTATGGTGGCTGGTGTCTCTATTTTCACGTTCCATACAATAGAATCGCCAATTACTAGAGTTCTTTCATCAGGTTTCCCAGTGGGTGCATCACTGAGTGGGGAGAACCTGTCTGATGTTCTGATTGGATCGGAAGAGCGTTTTTTTGACCCACGACTATGCCGTCTCACAGTCACCCACTTGCCCTGCTGCGCGGGCTCTGAAGCCGGAACCGGAACAGTGACGTCACGTCCTGTTGCCACAGCTGCTGTACCAATGTTGGCTCCTCAGCAAATACCTGAATATGCATTGCAATATACCTTCTGTCTAGTGATGCTCATTCCGTAACACAGCAGCTGGATGCAGTTTGCACTCAAAGTAAATTGGTCTCTTGTAGTGAGGTCCTAATTTTGGCGGCCACCGACGTGATGTCGACCCTCCATTCCCTCCCTCAGGGATGGAGGATTTCATACATAACCTAGACGTTGTCAATTTAGTGAGTTGGTCAGATTTTCCAGTATTTTCTTAAATTAGAATGGTTAATGTTATAATCCTTCTCTAAGCTGGTTGGATTGATTAAATGGTTTATTTCATTAAGCTCTTTATTGCATTTTAATGAAAAAAAATAAAAATAAATAGAAAAACATTCTAATGACACTGAAAAAAAATCCTGCATGTTGGGCTGTGTTAGGATGCTCAGATAAATCATCAGATTAAGTAAATGATGTCCATCTTGATGTGTGGTTGCATTCCAGGGCTACTGTTCTTTTGATTATGATGTCCTTATTGGTCAGTGTGTGATATCAGCATGCTTGATCTTTACAGAAGTCCATCTTTCTCACACACACCAACACTGTCATTTTGATGCGCGTCAGCGGTGCTTGAGGGGGCGTTACCCTTTCCACACAACCACGCAATCTATTCCCCCCGGAAAAGAGGGGGATGAGCGGGGAAAAGATGGATGGAGCAGCGAAAAGGGGAGGGCAGGAGAGGGGGATGACTCATCCTCTGTGAGAGGAGCAATGCATCAGTGTCTAAACCCACAGACTTGCATTTACAGTGAACACACAATACTGACAGACGAACCGTGAGGAAAGATGAGAATTGAAAGATGGGAGGGTTCAGGGCAAATAAGCCCCAGATATTTAAATTGTGGGGATTAAAAGGTTTTTCAAGACATCTTACTGTGGATTTTGACCATTCTCGTATATTAAAATAAATGGTTTCAAAATGTTGTTTTTGCAGCAAGAACCATTTTTGGTTGCCCAAATGAACCTTTTAGTGAACATTTTTCCCTACACTCTTAAAATTGCAGGTTCCACAAGGATGAAACTATTGTAATGTAGAAATATAATTTAACCTTTCAGCAAACAGTACTCAAAAGAAACATTTTATTTCCTTCTGTAAATAACCTTTTGTGCAATAAAAGTTTTTTCATTGAACCATCAATGTCAATTTCATAATGTAAAGAACCGTTTTCCACTGAAACTTCTGTGGAATGTAAAGATTTTATGACTGTTAAAGGTTCTTCGCCTTTCCATTCCACAAAAGTTTTTATTTTCCTTTTCTTTAGTATGGCATGTAGCTTTTTTTGCATATATAAGATCGGCAGAGTCTCCCACAAAAGGATTTATTCTATGTTAAAGAGCGATCCAGACTGGGCTAAAACACCTCATTCAAATACACAACCACATGTCTACATCACAATATTTGCATACTGCAGCCTAAATGAAGGTAATAGTGTTGGTGCAGCCATGTCAGGGAGATGCTGTGCATTTCTGTGAAAAAGGAAAAGCAATTCGTTTGGCTTTCTAAATCCGAGAGTAGATTAGAAATCATTAACATTACTTACAGCAGAAAAGCACAACCAAAAAAAAAAAAAAAAAGTGGAAAATAGTGGAAAAATGTTCTTTAGAGAAAAAAAAATTCTTCACACTAGAACAAATTCATTAAAAGGTTCTTAATGGAACCCAAAATAGATGATTAATGGCATCACTGCGAAAAACCTTAATTTTTAAGAGTGTAAAAGGACACAGTGTTATACATTAGAAGCCAAATATGTCCTCAAAAAGAAAAAAAAAGCCCTTGGAAATCAATACCTGGGACAAATATAGACAGCACATTTCTGACATCAGTATACGTGCGTATATGCATCCGTAACATCTCGGAGCTGAACGATTCTGCTGCCTGCAGCTGTGTTGGGCTGTTTTCTATTTTATGAATGGATGCTGGGAGGGGCCATGATGTCAGTACACACACACACACACACCTCCAGATGCAGGAAAAGCCTTCATAACCACCGAGCTAAATCTGAGAATCCCCCCTGCCTTCCTCCTCCACGTATCCCACGCATCCGTCCACATGCACTCACCGCCCCTCTCCCTCCAACCACACCTGTTCTCCTATCAGAAGAACCAGCTTCAACCAGTCTGCTAAGGGGCTTGCTGACGCCAGAAGACCCCCCCTTTCCTTTCTCTCTCTCTCTCTCTCTCTCGTGCTCCGTTTTTGCCACTAAAAGAGTGGCATGAATAATCCATGCCAGATAAGGAACTGCAGCAGAGAGGGACGTGATCACAAGCCTCGCTCGTGCACATACGCACACCCTCGGACACACTCACACACGCGTGTATCGTGAGCCGGGCTGATGGAGGCAGAGCAGAGGGGCGTGTGAGACTGCAGTGAAATCCTTCTTCTCCGCTCGACGCGTGCAGAACGATCTTCCTATTGCGCTTCGAAAGCCGAAGCTGGCATGTTCTGCTTCTGCTTGCAGGGCTCTTTGCTGAAGCTCCAGGCTCTGGAGGGAGACAGCAGCCCTTCATCAGACACCTCTCCCGAAGACAGTCCACCTGGCCTGGGATTCAAAGACGAAATCCTGATTCCTTCATGCAATGGCGTAGGGCAAGAGCACAGCTTACCAGGTAACAGAGCCGGCAGTGCTTTATGGATAGCATGTGAGTGGCTGATGTCAGAATGAATGGTGGGCTGCTACGTTACATGAATGAATGAATGTAGTCTTCTGATATTAAAACCCAGTGACCGACAAACACTACCGATGGGAATGCTGGGATTATTTGTTTATATTTTTTGTGTAGAAGATGGCTCTTTTTTTTGGGCACATGTGAGTCATTTGCCCGAGCCGCTTCACACTGGAATCTATTAATAACGCAGGCACTGAGATCGCAGGCACCTCCTCACAGCACGACTTTAACACACAAGCACATGTATTCATCCCACAGATTCTTTATGCGCTACCTCTTGCATTCGACATGCCACAGTTTTTTTTATCTGCTCTAAATGCTAACAAATTATGTTTCAGCTTTTTTTTTTTAGCTAACTTCACTCTTCCGAGTAGCTACTTTTAACCAGCTGATGATTTTTGGGCTCTCCTCAAGTTCACACAGGTGTTGCAGAGTACCCACATGTGTAGTATATGCCCGGGTGCTAATTACGTTTTCAGTGAGCATGCAATCAAATAAATAAAATTTTCAATTCATCTAATTAAAAAAGACATTTAACACTCTACTATTCAAAAGTGTTTTTTTTTTTTTTTAGAAAGAAGTCACTCATGCTCAAAAAGACTGCAAAATGTATTTAAAACATTAATACTGTGGAATATAATTGCAATTTAAAATAACCATTTTATATTCAAAAAACTATTTAAAATGTCATTTATTCTTGTGATGCAAAAGCCGAATTGTCAGCATCGTTGATCCTCCAGAAATCATTCTAATATGCTGATTTGTTGCTCAAGAAACATTTATTGTTGTTATCAGTTTTAGAAAAATAGTGCTGCTTGATGTTTTTCAGTATTCTTTAGTGACTCGAAAGTTCACAAGAACAGCATTTATTTATAATGGAAATATTTCGTAACATTATGTTTAGAAATGCAAAGTTCTTACACATACACACAATGCTGACCCCAAACTTTTGAATGGTAGTGTACATTATGAAGCTTAACTGAACTACTGATTTTTTTGCCTCGGTCTATATATTGTTTTGTGATGCTTTCAATGCGTCAGAGAGGTTATGGTGATTCAGGTTTCTGTTTGTGTGAGTGTATTTGTATGTGTTAAGCTCAGCAGTTTGTCATTTGTTCACTCTGTTCATTTCCTCTGTCTCTCTGCATCCTTGTTTTCATTTGTGTCTGTTATTGTTCTTTTTGGAAAAGTGTGGAATGCTGAAGTTTGTTTGAGTCAAAATGAATGGTGAATTTGCTTTATTATGCTACAAAACAAAAAAATATGTGTTAAAAGATGCTTTTTTTTCAAAGTTAAACAGTTTATCTTAAACAGGTTTTGATAATCATGGTATTTACGCTAAATTTCTAAATGATTAGCGGTGTTTACTTAAGACAAGCATCACTATTTCTGTTTAGTGTAATTGAACAGTCAGTCCCCTTCTGATAAGTTTTAAACATCCCACAATGTTCATGCTGTGAAATGATACTTCGAAATAGTCCTGCATCTTCTTGAGGACAGGTGTACTATTACTGTCCTAATCAGTTATACAGTTACTGTGCTCGGGAACAAACATTTTATGATATCATATCTATAAACTAACATTTATAGATTCTGATAGTGGAACAGGCCTAGAAATGGCTCTACAGAGCCTATGGAAGCGCACCCTGGAAACCATATAGCAATGCAATAACAACCTCTCAGAAAGCTTAAGCAAACACATAGCAACACCCTGGCAACAGCAAACAACATACATAGCGATACAGTAACATCTATACAGAACATTTTAGCAGCCAGATGAAATCACCATGGCAACCACCCACAACATCTTAACAACTGCATAGCAACCACTCAGAACATATATGCAACATCATAACAAATCCCTAGCAACAGCCCACAAATAATATCAGTTGGAATAAATAGGCAACTCCCTAACAACAGCCCATAATCTTTAGTAATTTTAGAACATCTTAGCTACAGCATCCCCCTAGCAACAGCCCAGAACACCTTTGAAACTTCAAAGCAACACAATATCAATAACTCGATACAATTAAGCTATTGCATAACAACACAGTGATGTTCGCTGGTGACATCCTAATAGCTGCAGCGCCTAGCAACTTCACATCACCACAGTAACAACCCACACACAGCATCTTAGCATATATAAGCACCCTGGCAACCATTCACACATAGCACATTACCAATCACATAGCAACACCCTAGCAACAGCCCAGATCATCTTTGAAACTGTACACCAACTCCTAACAAATGTCTTTAACACCAAGGAACTCCATAGCAACACATTAACATTCACCCACAACATCTTAGCAACCTCACATAAACACCCTGGTAAGCACTTGCATAGCAACTCCCTAGTAACAGCCCAGAACACCTTTGAAACTGTACAGCAACTCCCTAGCAACAGCCCAGAACACTTTTAAAAATGTACAGTAACGTGTTCCTAACACGTAGCAACTCCATAGCAATAAAACATTTAAATACAATGGCAACCACTCATACATAGCACATCACATAGCAACCCTCTAGCAACCTTGTACAACACTTTGGAAACTTGCTGGCTGATTTGGCACAGCAAGCACCACTTGTTTTAGAATATTGATGGGATTGGATACCAGGCAACTGTGAGAAAATCTTCTGTCTTTTCCAGGTGAAGTGCTCAGTTTGAATCGTAATCTGAGTGTTAGCAGCCCTCAAACACACTGCTTTTATCTCAGCGTGGGACTCTGATCTGTGTGTGTGTGTTCAGACTGTAGGCTGGCAGAGGGTGACCGTAGCAGTGATCTCCAGCAGAGCCCTGGGCCCAGTCGACTCATCCAGCACATCACAGACGACAACAGCCCCCTGCCCTCCCCACGCTGCTCCAGCCTCAGCCAGAGCCAACGCTTCAACACAGATCCTGAATCGGCCCCGTCTCCACCCTGCGCCCAGCATCTCATCATGTACAAGCCCACACACACACACACGTTGAGTTTCATAGGGACATACTGTGTTATACTTAATCTAAACCTACCCCTCACATAAAACGTCCTGCATTTTTAGATTCCCCAAGAAAGATCATTCTCTATGATTTATAAGCTTGTGCTTTCCTTGTGGAAACTGAAGCATTTGTTCACAAGGACAAGGTTTTTAAATATATAGTCCCTCTAACATAGGGTATACCTGAACCACGCATACACACACACAGAGTACTTTCAGTTTGCCTGTTCAGTCGAAATACCTCTTTTCTACTTTCCTGGAGA
The DNA here is from genome assembly GCA_032359395.1 of Enteromius anoplus. Taxonomy (NCBI): domain Eukaryota; kingdom Metazoa; phylum Chordata; class Actinopteri; order Cypriniformes; family Cyprinidae; genus Enteromius; species Enteromius anoplus. The sequence continues at coordinate 784,276 of JAUMHG010000008.1, read as the reverse complement.
GTCTCAGAATCATCCGGCTGCAGCTAGTAGCACAGTGACCCACTTTCAAACCTCATTATTAACATGAGTTTCCTTCTGACTAATGCTGTAGTGATGGAAACAGACATCTGTGACAGCCTATACTGTGTGTGTGTATGTAGGCTGAGATGGGATATAGGCAATGTACTGTAGTTTCCAAAATTATGTTTGTTTGTTTTTGGTGTTTACGATCTTCTCACTCTGACTCACAAGGTCTGTAGTAAAAGGGATAGTTTACCCAAAAATGTAAATTATGCCATTAACTACTTACCCTCTTGTTCCAAACCTGTAAGATCTTCGTTATTCTTCGAAACACAAATTTAAAAGATATTTTTGATACATACCGAAAGCTCTTTGAACCTCCGTAGACAGCATGAATTCTGACACGATCAAGGCTCCAAAACGTAGCAAGGAGATCATTAAAATAATCCATGTGACGTCAGGGGTTAAATTTGACGAAGCTACAAGAAATACGTTGTTTACATATGTGATACTCTCCAAAATGTCTATAGAGGGAGGTTGAAGACATGAATTGCTGAATAAAGTCATTATTTTGGTTTTCTTTGTGCATAAAAAGTATTCTCGTAGCTTTTTAAAATTGCAGTTGAACCCCTGTCATGTCATGTGGATTATTTTTAACAGTCTCTTTGCTGTGTTTCTGAGCCCTGATCATAGCCTTGCTGCCTACGGGAAGGTCAGAGAGCTCTCGGAAGGCATCAAGATGATAAATGAAGGTCTTATAGGTTTGGAATGACTTGAGGGTGAGTAATTAACGACAGCATTTAATAGAGTAAAATAAACTGTAAGTTTTTAATATGTTTTATGTTAAGTTTATATATTTTGAATATATATATATAAAAAAGCTTCATGGTTAATAAGCATAATATTTATGTTTTAAGAAAAAAGATATTTTAAAAAGTCAGTAATAACAGTAATGATCTTACAGATCCCAAACCTTTGAACAGTAATATACACAATAGAATTGAATTAAAGTGAGTTAAACACGCCTTTTTGTACATATGGTAGGATTTGTATAGAATTCACAACCAGAATTTCCTAACAGAAAATTTGCATTACTATCAAGACTGCACTTTTGAAGTTTTAGTAATCCCTTTAAAGCTGCCTGGTCTACATGATGATGCTTGGTAGTTGCTCATATGTGTGTTTTCTTCTATTTAGGGCTCGTGGAGTTGTTAGAACAGAGGTTCCTGGAGACGCAAAGGAAGCTACTTCTATCCCACTCCTCACCAGACACATCCAAACTCTCAAGAGGAGAATACGCAAGTTTGAGGAGCGCTTTGAGCAAGAAATGAACTATAAGGTCAGAATAATTGCCCAAAGTATTGGGACACTGCCTTCTTTAGAACAGAAGAAGGCACTTTCAAAACTCTGGCGACAAAGACGGAAACCATAATTAAACACGATATCTCTGTTGTAAACAGTTCAGTCTAAAATGCACAAGTCATTGGTGTCTGCTGACGAGGTTTTGGCTCAAGGTCTGCAAAGGTTTTGGCTACATACACAGCAGAGGTGTTCAGCCAGGACTCAATCAGTCATTTCTTTTTGTACCTTGTCTTATACACAGATGCACTGTTAGAATAGAAAAAGGTCCTGTACTAACTGTTGCTATTAAGTTAGAAGCACACAACTCACTACTCAAACATGAAGTAGTCAAACCTGTTCATTAAAAGGGGGTGTTCTTTGGGTGATATACAGTAGTGTGTATCATGAACAATTAGACATTGTGTTCAACATTTGCCATTCTTTTTTATTGCCCTCTGCTGGAGAATATTCATACTACTCTGCTTTCATTTAGATAACCAAGATAATTACTGGTTGAAACATATGATAAAAAGTTACAGCTTGTGAATTGATTTTGTGCCTGTTCTCACCCACAGCCTTCACATAATGATAAATCGACCAATCCAGAGATTTTCAAGCTCATGAGTGAACTAGCCAGGTCTCGCAAGCAGCTCAAAGGTAAGACTGCAAGTCCGAAAAATAAAACATAAGATGATTCATAGGCCTATTTTATAAATTAAAACAACTTTTAAAGACTAATTGTTACATAGCTCTCAGGACATTCTTATATTTTTATTGTAATTACTATGAACCCATTTTCAGATTTACATTGAGTAAATTCTAATTTCATTGTGAATCTTACATGTTTTATTAAATAATAATTATAATGTTAATAATGGCAAATGTCATGTTATGTAGTTTCACTTTTTTAAATAAGTTACAAAAAAACCTTTCATGATATTCAAATTCTTTGAGATACTGTACATATACAGGTGCACTTCAAAAACAGTTTAATATCATGAAAAAGTTCCTTTATTTGTAACTTGTTTCATAAAAGTGATACTTTCATGTGTTCTAGATTCATCACATGTAAAATAAAGCATTTTTAATAAAGCAAGTTTCGTCTTACTGCTCATGAAAGTCAAAAATATTAAAATATTTACATTGGAGTTTGAATGAATTAGCCATCCCTACAGTGTAAATTCCTGCTGCTACTTGTTCTCTGAAACCACAAAAATGGGCAAGACTGCTGACTAGGCAGTGGTCCAGAACACAATCATTGACACCTTCTAGAGGGCCGCATTTCTCTGTCTGAGCCTGGCCCACGTCCGACAGAGCAGTAACCGAACCCTGAGCATCCTTTCTAAATATCTGTCCGAACCCGGCCCGGCCCTTTGGGTAATGTCTGACTCGGGTCGGGTATCCATCCTCTAACACCTTCCACATAGAGTGTAAGATACAGAAGGTCATTACTGAAAGGATCGGCTGTTCTCAAAGTGCTAAATGAAAGTATATTAAAGTTTACTGGGAGGAAGATATTGGCTAGAGAAAAAGGTGCACAAGCAACAGGGGTGAGCATAAGATTGAGAATACTGTCAAACACCTGGGAGAACTTTATAAAGAGTGGACTGAAGCTGCAGTCCCTCAGACGTCTTCAGGAAAAGGGCTACCAAACGACTTTTGAAACAGAAGCAATGTCAGAAGCATCTTACCTGGGTTAAGGAGAAAAATAAGCCTGTTGCTCAGTGCTTCAAAGTCCTCTTGTCGAACCAACAATCCAGACAAGCTAAAGCTCAATAGTGCCTCAGCAGAGCCACAGGCAGATCACTTCCATCACTCCTCAAAATGAATGCTTCAAGAGAGTTTTGGTGGTTGTGTATCAATCAAACCAATTAATTTGTTTACCCTTTCCCCAGATTTGAAGCTTAGACAGTCATTTGAGGAATCCCGGACACACGAGAACAACCAGTCCACAGATATTTGCAGGTACACCATCTGCCAGCAGGAGACGCCAGAGCAGCAGCACAAGCCCTCTCTAGAGGAGACGGTGGACGCACTCCTGAAACGACTACGGGAGAAACGCCAGGCCCTCGGCCTCCCAGACAACATGAAGGTGAGGCCATCTGCGGATGCATTCTGTTCGGGTGGGCGGGGATTTGATTGTGTGCTTGTGCGGCCAGGGTTTGGGGTGATTAACTCAACACGCACTCTTTTGTCCACAGGAGATGACCCAAAGACAGATGGCCCTGGAGAAGATCACTCTGCAAAAATGTCTGCTGTATTTTGAGAGCTTACACGGCCGCCCTGTAAGAGGTTTTTCGCATTTAAATATAGAAATGCTCTGGTTAATTAGATACAGATTAGGATTATAGCATTAATATACTGTATGAACAAAATGTTTCTTTTAATGTGATACTGTATGGCCCCCGCAGGGAACCAAACAAGAGAAAAACCTGGTGAAACCTCTCTATGACAGATACCAGATGGTGAAACATCTTCTGTGTGCGACTCCCACTATTACAACTATAGTAAGTGTTTTTATATATATAATACACAACACATACACTATCAGTCAGATAGTTAAAATAGTCTTTTTTGTGCAGCAAGGTTGCATTTATCGAAACATTAATGAATCAGCTTAGCTTTATATACATTACTAGATACAATGTAATTTGGTTTAGATTTTTACAAATGTTATTTATGTTTTTTTCTTTTAAAGCAAGGATGCATTAAAATGATCAAAAGTAACAGGAAAGATGCTTATAATGTTACAAAACATTTTCATTTAAATAAAAATGCCCTTTATGGAGCTATTTATTGAAAAATCCTTAAAAAAAAGTATTATGTTTTCCATAAAAATATTAAGCAGCAACATTGAAAATGCATTAAATTGATAACCAATAATCAATTCTGAAGGACCACCGAAGACTATTTTTAAACTACAATCTAAATTATGATTCTGTGTGTTTGTTTTGAATGTGTTACAGGAAGAAGAGGAAGGCTCAGATGACGACTCTGTTCGGTACACACCCCCACCCATGTGCCTCACTGATAAGAGAGGCTGTGGGGAGGAGGAGGGAGACAGCGACCCGGCCTTTGTGTCTCCGCTGGATGAGATCAAGACAGTCAGACATTCAGCCATAACCATGTCAAACCTCCACGAGGCCTCCAGGTACACAAGCCTTAGTCACTGAGGAACATTACATGCAATAAAAATAATGAGGTTATGCTTTAGTTTAGGGACCAATCCTCACTACTAACAAGGTGCTTATTAGCATGCATATTACTGGCATATTGTCTCTATATTAGCACTAATAAAGCGCATTTTAATGCCTTATTCTATGTAAGCATATTTTAGATCCCTTTACCCTACTGCACACACAAACTATCAACATTAGAGAAGCACACATTAAGAGTTCATCCCCAGTTCCCATTTATTTTTGCTAGGGTTGCCAGATCTGAAATGATCTACATGCCTTTATTTTTTGGGTCATACATAATTCACTTTCATACCATGTAATTGCATTACATGAAATTTCATAGTCACAGTTTAAACATCTATAAACCACAATCATTTCTGAAGAGACATGGTAGTTACCATAGAAACATCTGCACAGAGACTCCCTTCCAGTGCCTTTCTCTCACAAAAATCACCTTACAGTGCCCCATCATCTAGCACAGTTTTATGTAGAGGTTAGAATATAAATTGGATAGACTCTAATATAGTCATTTCTTTTAGTTTAAACAACATGTTAAACCTATAAATTTTGGCTAACAGTATAAAGGTTGTATCTAAAATTGCAGAATTGGCAACCCTCTAAACAATATTTTGCAATGTATATTCTGTTATGTAAGACAGAAACCTTGGGTGTCATTAGCAGTGACAGATTACGGACCGGGCCAGTGGGGCTGCTGCCCAGGGGCCCTTGGGGTGCAGGGGGCCTGTAGGGCCCCTAGCCCAAAACAATTTGCAACGCTTATCAACAATGCATCTTCGTTTGTCTAGTTTTGCCCAGGGGCCCACGAGCGTTTTGCGAACATTGAGTGAGCGTTTTGCCCAGGGGCCCATACGAACGTTGTGCGAACGTCATGCGAATGTTGTGCCAAGAGGCCCACACGAACATTTTGCCCAGGGACCCACACAACCCGTAATCCGTCCCTGGTCATGGGTGTGTAAATGTATCCTAATAATAAACTGTAGGCTAAAATAAATGTCTAATTAAATTGCAGGTCTGAGTTGCTGGAGTGTTTGCGAGAGACTCGAGCCGAGAAGAAGAGACGGCGTAAAGCCATCAGAGAGTTTGAGGAGCAGTTCCTCAGACAGATGGGAAGGTAAAACACAGATTCGTTATTGTGGAATTAATACATTTTAATGGTATTGTGTTACTTTTGTCTTTTTGAACATGGACAGGAAGGAAAAAGGAAAATAAAGATCAAAATAGTTCAGCATAGTTAGCATAACGCACATCTATGATACACAAAATAATACCACCAGGAAGGAAAAAAAAAAAATTTCTGTACACAATATGTGGATTTTGTTTTTTTAAATAAAATACATTTCCATTTAATCTGCTATCCACTGATGTACAAAACTGCTTCTGTAAGGCAACTCAAGGGTTAAATGTGTTTTAATGGTAGTGTAATCTCACAGAGTCATCCGTTTCATGTGGTATCTTTGTTTTTCTTCTTTTTCCCTCTCCACCGAAATAATGAAGAACCGCACAAAAAGATGACCGAATCCCGATGGCCGAGGAGTACCAGGAGTACAAAAGTCTCAAAGCCAAATTACGCTTACTGGAAGTGTTGCTCAGCAAACAGGAAACCACATAGTATATCTGAGTTAAGATTATTTCTGCCTTTCAGTGTTGAACCCAATGTTTGGACCAAATGGAGTTTTTACATTTGACATAATTGTGCCATAATGATGCTAAAATGCACTTTAATATTATTTCTGACCACATTGAAAGTCCTAGACTCAATGGGTTGGGCCGAACCGATCAAGGCCTTTCAGTGGCTACTATCACATAATCTCTGTGCTGTGTACAGAGCGAGACGGATCGATACAAACCTCATTCAGATCTTAAAGGGCAAAAGGATATATAGAGTATTCATCTATGTTTATGGAATATGGCACTTTATTTTTGGAGAGGATTTTTTTAACCAAAGTCGAATCATATGCAATTTTCACATTTTTCTTGCTCTTGTTTGAAGCTAGTTAATGATTCTAATTAGGAACATAGTGACATTATGCACTCTAATGAGGATCCACGATTCTCTGGGGCTAGACGCGATCTCTAGCCTGTCAAATAATGCAAGGCTCTAGATAGAAAACAACTCTGAGCACTTAAAATAAGGGTTTATGCAAATTGAAATGAGTTCCCTAGCATAAAAATACAGCAGCAACAAACCGTAATTGTATGCATAGTGTGAACTAACAAAACGTAATTGTTTATTTCTCGTTTTTGTCTCTCGCATTAAAATGGGAGCACAAATTGAGACATACTCTCCAGAATTGAAAAGATTTTCCCAGAAGAGCTAAGGACTGTATTTTTAAAGATCTATTTTTCTCAAAAACGTGTTCAAGTATGGTATGTGGCCATCACAGAGCCGATTATTCCTCCTATACATGAAGAACAAATGATATATTGGCTCAAATCACATCGTACACTAAAAACAATACTGAAGCTCAAAGCAGGAGATATGTTTGTGAGTGCAATTCTGCTTAAGTAGCTACTCTCTGGAAACAAAACAATCGATATCTTTCCTTTCCGACGGCTCTACTGCAATGAACTATTACAATCTTTGTGTAGTGTCTTGCATGCCAACCAGCGTAAACTGTTGAATTGTGCTACAATCAGGTGTGGTTATTCTGTCATGTTATCGTCGTCCCAGAATTGATTTGCTGTACACATCCACAATGACAAATGTAGCTTTTGAATGTTAGCTATAGTGCACGTAACTCTACATTGATTTATACAGTAAATATATATATATATATATATATGCTTATCTATATATATTTGCTCTATCGTGAACCTTTTCTTTTCCATCACCAAAGTCGTGTATTGTGCACTTCTGATTCTGTCCATTTTCTATTCCCCAGTTAAAAAATAAATATTTTTCTATCTACACGTCGTATCACATTTATTATATGATAAATCACAGTATACTGGATGGGTTGGCATATAAGATAACATGAAACACTGCTGAAGAACAGTTATGGAAGTGCTAATATCAATGTTTCCAAAAATCCTCACATTCATAATGCCTCGTAAGAAAGGTTGACCAATTTGAGAGACTCGGTGAGCGTTTAGTGTTAAATTTGTGTAAACTTTGGTTACAATTCTGCATTCTACCAGAAAGGTCTGACAGCCAATAGGATTAAAGAAGCAGTTTGATTGACAGGTCAACATCCCAACACAAAAATAGGAGCACGACATATCAAACCCAACCCCCGGGTCGAGATCCATAAGCTAGTAAATGAAAAAGAGCTTTTTGTCAAACGCTGTGAGACACATGCCGTGGAGGAACCTTACAGACACCAGAAGGAATTATGGATAAGTTCGATAATGGGTAAGGAGGGCGGCGAAAGGAGAAGGCGATTTTCTGTGCTGTTCAAGGCAGCGGGAGGGTTCAGTTCCGTAGGTTAGCGTCCCACGCTGATGTTGCAGGTCTTGCAGCTGGGATCCTTCTTGGCGTTGACTGTGGACATGCTCATGACCTGGTGGCCGCTGATCTCAGCAACCGTGCCCAGGCTCAGATCCACAGGGTCGGTGTAGATGACCTCCAGGATAAGGTCCTGTGCATGGTGGAACACCAGCTGGCCATCTTCATCCACTGAGCACGTCAGAAAGCGGTTGTTGGCGAGATCCAGTGCTGGTAGACCCTGCTTGCAGAACTCGTCTCCAGATGAGCCCTTTGGTGCGATCACTAGAATGACGTAGTGATAGGCTGTGTACATGCAGTAGAAGTCGGCGAAATACAGGTTTGTCTTGGGACTGAAGAGCTCCTCGGCTGGCAACTGGAAGCGGTAGCGGCCGTATGGTGAGTCCTGTGGGGGTTTGCCCGTGTTGAACTCAGTGTTGCAGCTGAAGAAGATGCCCTCCAGCTTCCCACTGATGGGCGAACCATGGCTACCACTGTTGTCCTTCACTGACAGCAACATCTTGTTGTTTTGGACTTCCCTGCAACAAGAAATTTTACTGTAAATGACCAATGACTTGAAGGAGGTTACGTTTCATGGCGCTAATGAAATTAGATTTAACGCAAAACATTTTCTCCTGACTTAACTTCACTGCTAGTGAAAGGATTACTCCACTCCAAAATGAATGTTTTGTCATTAATCACTTACTCACATGTCGTTTCAAACCCATAAAAGCTTTCTTCGTCCTCACAATTTATGATAATGTGGACGAAAACAGAGAGGCTTTTGAGTAAATAACACTGTCAAGGCCCAGAAACGTATGAAAGACATTGTCAGAATATTGACCTAATAAGTGAAAAATTTGTCCTCCAGCTGTTCTTTATACAGTATGTACAGTGGGTACGGAAAGTATTCTGACTCTTTGTCATATTGCAGCCATTTGCTAAAAACATTCGAGTTAATTTTTTTTTCTCATTAATGTACACACAGCACCCCATATTGACAGAAAAACACAAAATTGTTGACTTTTGATTTATTAAAAAAGAAAAACTGAAATCAGGTGCTGTCCATTTTTTCTGCTCTTTCTGGTTCTACTACTTCATTTGAGTCCAGCTGTGTTTGATTATACTAATTGGACTTGATTAGGAAAGCCACACACCTGTCTATATAAGTCCTTACAGCTCACAACGCATGTCAGAGCAAATCAGAATCATGAGGTCAAAGGAACTGCCTGAAGAGCTCAGAGATATGTTATTGCAAATGGCTGCAATATAACAAAGAGTGAAAAATTTAAGGGCGTCTGAATACTTTCCGTACCCACTGTTCATTTGACTTTTCCAGCCTCTTTTCGTTCCTGTCCCAACTTTTTTGGAATGTGTAGCGGTCAAGAGTGAAACCATATAAAAAGGTAATTGGGACCTTTTATTTCACAGTTCTGACATTGGCTGTGGTCGAAAGCCTAGACAGCTGACTTGCTGCTTCACTCTTTTGAGGCAATGATTTTGCAGGCAGTCAATCATCTACACCAAAATAGAATGAGTTTTGATGATAATAACGAATATTTAATTACTATAATACTGATTTCTCGCTAGAAATAATATTAAAAGTGCAAAAAGTTAGTCAGAAATATACATTTTTACACAAATTGACCACCAAATGCAACTTATAGACACTTTCTTTATTCTTCAGCTCAACCACCACGGAATGGAACGCACAGGATTGTGGGATATCAAAGGCAGCGAAGGATACATCTATGCTACCTTTAAAATTCAGTAAGAAGAAGATACTTCCGGAGACAGGAAGTGAAGCAGAATTCGGATGTGCCTTAATGCCTTCCCGCCTTGCAATGCTACCTTCGAACATTTTAAGGTTTTCAGACGCCGCCTTTATATCTCACACTTGTTATTTATTTGAGCTATTTTTCTTTCAAATCTGACTTTGTTTCTCAGAATTATGAAATTATATCTCCCTATTTATACTCAATTTAAAATTGTATGTTTATGACAATTCTGATTTTGTCACAGTACATAATTTATATATTGCAATTATTTTAATATTTATTATTTTGCATTATTTTGCAAACAGAACTGTTTATATCAGAATTCTGACTTTATATATTGCAATTATAAATGTTATATGTATAAAATAAATCAGATTTGCAGGAAAGAAAAATGAGAATTACACAAGCACAAATATATTTTATTTTATTTTTTATTTTGTTTTGTTTTTTTATTTTTTATTTTATTTTATTTTATTTATTTATTTTTTATTTTATTTATTTTATTTTATTTTATTTTATTTTATTTTATTTCTTTAAACCATAAGCTTTTTATGTCAATTATCATTATTAACTGTCTTCTAAATCACTCTCAGTCTGACCAGGATCCCATTTCCTTCACAGAATTAGACCTGTGCTTTATTGTTAATGTGGTAAATAAAACTGAAATGATATGTTGAAATGCATGACTTATAATCCAGATATCTAATCAAGTCTTTGTAGAACTAATCTTTGAGTTTTATATGGGGCGAGTACAACAATAGACTTTCCCTCACTGATGTGAAACCGAATTTAATCACTTTTGAATAAAGCAAGACGATGAATACAGTAAAACTCACTGAAGTAAGATGAAGTGGTACATTTACATACATAAGCTAGATTTATATAAAAAAAATATAATGATTTCTGAAGGAAAATGAATGCTCCCCCGCCTCAGTATTTTCAGATGGATTTAAATTGCTTCTTACATGTAAAACTATATTCACTTTATACTAAAAAAACTTATTATAGATTTATTATATTGCCTTAGATGCGTTAAATTCAACAGAATAAATGGTCTTTTCTGCTATAAAGACTGATGTAATGGCTGTTTTTTATCAAATTATACTATAAGGGACCGTATTAGCTGAATAGAGAAGACATTTAAATCCCTCAAGGTACATAAAAGTAAATTAAAAATTAGAAAGATAATTTGCAATAGAGAGAGCATTTTAATAAAAAACAACCTTGTGGATTTGGGGATTTTCTAATAGAAAGATAATGAATATTCATATGAAATGAAAATTGTCATAACTTACAGTACATGCCAAGTGAAAGGGATTTGGTTTGATACCAATGATGCAAACACACATGCATTCATTGGACAAAAACGTCAAGGAAGTGCTTCCGAATTTTACCCACAGAAGAAAGGTGTCATAAAGGATTGGAAATAAAGCTGCCTGTTCATTTAAAAACGTTGTTTTGATTTCCCTGTACAAACATACCTTGCGTGGTCAAAGTACTCTTTGTTTTGGTTTCGATAAAAGACTGAGAACCGCAGCATTCTGCCAGCAATGACCTCTGCTTTCTCCATTAACTGTGTAAGATGAACAGTGGAATAATCTGTGGACACAAACAAACTATGTAAATAAAAGAATTGGAGAAAGTCAATTATGACCTACATAGGTTCATGGAGGTCACATCAACAATCCTGGGTCACATATAATCTCATTAAATTGCAACATTTGATTTGCACTTAAGTAATGTGCTGCCCCATTTACTTACTTTAAGTTTACATTAGCTATTTTTTATTTGTGTTTAAATAATTAAAGCATGCAAGTGCATCTCACCGGCTGTACAGAATTCAATGATCTCGCTCCATTCTGACACAGCGTAGTCTCCATCACCCTGTTTGGACGCGGTCTGAACGGCCACAGTGTATTCGGTGCGTGGACTCAGGAACCAGTGTCCTCGCACTGTCATGGGCAAAGGAACAGCTTTCGCTACCAATTTAGTGGGGACGTCCTACAAGAGACAGATAATAAATGAGAATAAGGAGTCATGTTCTTGCAGTTCTCTCTCAGCAAACACCTGAGAACGTTTCTAAAGATCAGGTCGGTTTAAGAATGAGTGAATATAGAGCTGCGGTGTACACACACCTTGTGTTTGAACTTGTTGGCATTCTTGTTTTCTTTCTTGTTGAGGTCGATGAAGTAGTGCGTGATGCGTTCCTTGGACCTGGAGTCCATATCCCAGCAGATCTTAAAGGAGTCGCATGTGATGTTGCTGATTTTGATGTTCTGGGGAACAGGAAGTTCCTCCATCTCGGCAATGCCGCTGTCCAGGGACTTATTTCCTGAAAGACACATAGAGAAAAGTTGAAAAACATTCTGCCATTTACCTTGTTTATTAACATATATTGAAAAAATATAGTCTTTTTCTTCTGATTTAACAAATACAAACATTGATCATGCACTCAGGGGTGCGTCCAAACTTTTATCCAATCAAATGCACTCTCAAAAATGAGAATGTTCCTCCACCAATACATTCCTCGGGCTAGAAATAGCAAGCAGCAAGTCACCAGTTTGATTTTATCTGACACATTATATTCTTGTTAAAGTTTATTGTGTATTTACCATTATGGTGATTAGTGTTTGTGTGAATGACACTGAGCACCTTCTATTTATGTTAATATTTAAAAAAGCTGCTTGTGATGGGCTTTGGTTCATCAAGTGACATTCTCATCACCATCTGCATTTGGTGGTGACCAGTGTATTTCAAAGGCCACTTAAAAGTAATGATTGATTAGAGTTTAATGTACAGCAAATGTTTTGATGAGGGCATTCCTTGTCTGACTTTTATCCAGGTCAATACTGAACTTCAACACAAAGTACTGCTAGCAAACACTATCAAGAGTGACTTGCAAGATGTGTAACAGGGCAAAGCAGGGAAGCACTTGTAGAAAACTGGGTCATTTAGTCCACGATGAGTGCTGATAGAAGTGCAATGCAAGTAGAATTCAGTAGGTGCAGAGTAACGTTCAAGTAGATCCCAATGAGCAAAGAGATTTTGTGGTTATTGTTGTTTAATATTTTCCACCACAATGCTTAGGTGGTTGCTAGGTGGTAAATTCAAAGGAGCCCAGTTCAAAATCTATACATTGGCTTGCATTGGCCAAAAAAAAAGATTCTCGATTGGGGTCTTTGACACTTGGATCCAAAGGTTAAGTTATGAGCCTCACCAATCAGTAATTGTTTAGTTTTTGTTTGTGTTATGATTTAGTTTAATCATTCACAGCTCCACTAGATTTGCAATTCTCTGGTTGATTTGTGCTTTTTAATTTTAGTGGACTTCCAGGCTACAAATCGCATATTGCACTGCAAATTGCAATCACCGTCTCTTCATGTGTGGCTTTTTATCATGTAATCAACACACTACACAATCAGACCCACCTCAGAGCATTTCCCTTTCAGCTCTGAAGTAAATCAGAAGACAACACAATCATCCTTGAGACCAGTTGAAGGTTGAATCAGCAAAACAGCTTGCAGCCCTAAATGAAAACTAGCACACCGCATAACAACACCCCAGTCATAGTTCAGACTTCAGAGATGGCAAAAAATACTAATAATGAAGTGAACTCCGGCATATTAAAAAGCAAAATAACTATACAATATTATATATATATTGCAATATAGTATAAATATTTAGATATATTATTATTTCCCCAAATGCTGCAAAATAACAACAAGCATTTCACTTTGGTTCAACAAGTAAAATGTTGAACCAGCAGCTTAATAAGACAAACTGTTAATAAGTAATAATCATTACTTATTAATAAGTAAAGGCTCATGTCATGGCTTAATAAGATATTCATAGGAACAACAAACATTTAATGTCTAGTTTATTATATTTCATGTTTAATTTAGCATCTAATGCATTACATACAGTATTTAGCTATAATATACTTTCCCAGTACTAAAGATATTTAAGATAAAAATGCAATTATACAATAAATATGTAAATAAACACAATTATCACCCAGAGTGGAGTGTTATTCTCACATGCGGCTATTTTTTATCTGATTTCTATGCTGTTAAAAAAAACTATAAATAATCTTGGTACCAATCTAAAACACACAGAAGTTGACCTGACAAAATATCACCATACTTTAAGAAAAATCACTTCAGATTCTTTCAGATACCATATTATTGTGTAATTGTGTAAACTCTGGCATTGAGTCAACTTTAAAGCTATTACAATCACCTATTTAAAAAATCTGCTTTACAAAAGATCTGAATTCTTGCCTTTATCCAGTTCTTTTATCTCTGAAGAAATTTAGGATATTTTAATCTGAAATATAAGCTTGTCCATAACTACAAACCAACAGCTGCTCCCAGACTAGCCACAGAAACTGAAAGATACATTTCAGCAAGAGAGTTGCAAATAGTATCCTTGAAAATGAAGTTTATCCTCCCAAATTTGACCATTGCCATTTTGCAAAGGTTAAGCACATTCTTTCACTGACTATTTGTTCCAAATAAGACCTACAACTTTCCCTAAAAATGTGTCTTGTATAGGCTACTAGACATTTGGCCGAAGGAGACTTTGCTCTTCATACACAAAACCCAATCTCTCCTGGCGCCAGGGTGGCCTGTCCATTCACTCCAGCTCTACAGGGAGACACGAATGAATGAACCTAAAAGAAAGAGAACAAGAAAAAGCCAGAGAACGCCTGCAGGATGGCCTATGCATACACATTACCTGCCCAGTCAGCTAAAACTAGTGTGTAAACACACACCGGAGAAAGAGAGATGAAGGCAGTGGAGTCAGAGCTGGTGAAGCACCATAAGGGAGATGTCCTCCTGTGTCTCTTCAAAAGGAGCGTTATAAATGAGCGAGCTCCTCTCAACCACCAGAGAGAGGCTGAATGAATGATTCATAGGCAGCCCCTTACTGTAGCTCCCAGCACTGAATCATTTCTTGTTTTATCTCTCGCTTGCACTAGGAGTACTCAGAACAAAGACTGGGGATAACAAGAGATCGCCTACGTTAGGGAGGAGCGCTCTGACACCTAGTACTGTGTCGCCGCTACGCTATTATCTCAGCTGAGAATTACTTCTGGAACTCTTTGTTACTTTCAACTATAAAATAAAGAACTTGTTGCGTGGTAGTTCCATATCACAGATGTTGCTATTTCACAACCAGAGGATCTGAGAGACAAGAGAATAAGGAAGTCTATACTCGTTTAGTTGAATTACTGTTATCGGTTGGTGCCGTTTTCTGTAATAGCTGTGAGATGTTAAATGTAGAGCAGCACAAACCCACACAGATAACAGAGGTCGTTAAAATACTTAACTCATAGCTAGTTCATACTAACTCAAGGCTAGTTCATCCAAAAATGAAATTCTGTCTGTAATTACTTACCTTCATGTCGTTTCAAACCCTTAAGACCTTCTTTCATCTTCGGAACGAAAATTAAGATATTTTTTATTTAATCAGAGAGCCATCTGACCCTCCATAGACAGCAATACAACTGAAAAGGTCCAGAAATGTAGTAAAAACATCTCCCCTGACTTGTGTCTTCCTCCATTTTAGAGAGTTTAGATTACGTTTATGCGTGTGCTGATTACGTCAAATACGTTAAAGCGTGCGTATGCGTTGTGTTGACCCTCTGATATCATCAGAAATATGTTCCGTAGATGAACAAAGTTCTTTCTTTTATTTTGAAAATAAATAATTGTAATATAATATCTATCTAATATCTAGTTCTATTTATGATATTAATCAGCACAACCATTTTCAACATTGAAATAGGAAAAAGACTATTGCTGTCACGCCCCCACTCGTGTCGTGTCATCGTGATCTGTGTTTTTATTTTCATTCAGTCTCCCTCATGTGCTCCTGTCATTCTGTAAACCCCGCCCCGGTCCTTAGTGTGTGATTGTCTCCCCAGGTGCTGTGAGTCTGTGTAATCAGTGTCTTGTATTTAAGTCCTGTCTTTCTGAGTTCCTGTCAGGTGTTGTTAAAGTAACGTTACGTGTGTCTGTGCCTGAGCTCTGCATAGCTCTTCGCGGTTTCTTTTGCTTTTCTTTGTTTTATTGTTAAAACCCAAGTTTAAGTTATTTCTGTCTCCGAGTCCTGCCTGCCGTGCCTTGTCAGCAAAGGAAGCGAGAGCGCGAGCTCTCTCAGCGCGCTCCGTTTCGTAACAATTGCAGGATGATTAGTAGGAGTTTTGTTTGTATTGTTCTTTTTTTTCCAGTTATATTATTTTAATGAATAGAAATAGATTTCATTTGGTCACATTTAGCTTGACTCATGCAAATCCACAAATATGAATTAAACTTTACATTACTTAAAAACAAATTGCAAGTATTCTTCAAACTTTCCGTTCATCAAAGAGTCCCCAACAGCTTATATTTCATTTAGGTTTAGAGACATCATGCTATTTAGCCAATTTTTTTGCATTTGCCACTTTGCCAATGTTTTGTAACATAAATGATAATCTCTGGACTTTTTATGCATTAAAAATTATACCTTAAAGGAATCATCCGGTGCCACATGCACTTTTACAAGCTGTTTGGACTGAAACGTGTGTTGGGAGTATGTGTACACAACATCCCTACAATGATAAAGATCCACAGGTAGTTTTCTTTTAATTTAATAAGAATAAGTTGCTCCTTTGAAAAATCAAGCCATTCTCAAATGCATGTGGGTGTGGCATCACAAAGACTGAGGCCACTCCCCCAATAGTTGATTGACAGCAGCGTGTCACACAGACTGAACTGGTGTCTTACCTCAGACTCGCCTTGAGTGAGCCGTCATCAGACCGAGACGCAGAGACAAGCAAGAAATGTTAAAACAAACTATATTATAAACTTTCCATTAAGACCCTAAAGAATCATATGAGCTTGTGGAAAATTGGCTCCTTTAAGCTACCATTCAAAGATAATTCCACGTCTGATGTAATCTTGTTATGAGGTTTTTAAAATGCCAAGAAGTATGTTGTGCATATAAAATGCCATCAGTGATGGTTATCCAAAACATTACTGCAGAGAGACCGTTGTGTCATGTTGTAACTCAAATTACACCTAAAAAGCCTTAAGAGGATAAAAAATGCCACACTGCTCACAATTTAGAGTCTCTATGGGGGGGGGGGGGGGGGGGGGGGTAA
>JAUMHG010000008.1:745099-764281 GCA_032359395.1 Enteromius anoplus | reverse complement strand
ATCATCAGTCTGTCTGGAATCACATGAAGTAACAGAACAAACTGAGACAGACTCAATCCAGAAGAACTGTGGCAACGACTCCAAGATGAAGAGAAAAAACCTACCTGAAAAACTATTAATTTAACTAGTGATAAATTAAATCTATTTATGTCATTACGTTTGAAAGCATCTTCATTTTACAGCATTTTTACACAAGTGTCTACAACTTTGAACAGTACTGTAGCTTTGCAGTTGGTTTGCAGGTCTCACTGCATTTTACAATTGATGCCAAAAATATATTTCCAACTGACACGCTACCGCACAAAATAGAAATAACCCACTTGAAACCATTTTTTGTTGGTGAAAATACTAGTGGCTGAGGATTAGATGAGAAACAAAGAACAAAAAAATCTCTCACCATCAGGTACTGACGAGCCAGACACACAGAGTCAATAGTTCCCTGCACATAGACCGTGGACTTCTTCTGTGGGCAGTTGGGGTCTGGGAAGTGGACCTGCGCTCCTGTGCGCTGCATGATGTGCTTGATGTTGCTGCCGTTCCGGCCCATCATGAAGAGGTGGTGCTGGGGTGCGATGTCAAGCTGTGTGTTGACCATGATGGCGCTGGCCAGGTTGCCAGCGAGGTGCTCCAGTAACATCGCTGTGCCCCTCTGCAATGACACCAGGGTTGGAAATGAACAGGGACTTAGGGCAAAAATGCCAGCGAAATGGACAAATCTGCCTCCCAAGTTTAAAAAAAATACCCATTGCACAATCTGTTACAACTGACAAAATCAAAATCAAAAAGTGTTGATTGCAGTATTTTGAGTAACTGTTTTGTATGGAAACATTTCTACCACGGTTTAAAAATGAAAAAAGGTGATTACAACTTTTTATCTCACAATTTAGATTTATTATGATGATTATTATTATTATTATTATTATTATTATTATTATTATTATTAAAATTTTGAGTTTATATTTCCCAATTCTTTTGGTTTGGAGTTTTTTCTTTCATCTCTTTCATTCTTTCAGTTTACATCTCGCAATTTTTCAGAATTTATTTATTTTATGTTTTGCATTTCTAACTTAATAACACAAAATTGTAAGGACTCTGAGATGATAAAAAGTCACTTATTTATTTACTTATTTATTTTCAATTCTGACTTTATTTTGCAGAATTCTGAGTTTATATCCTGCAATTCTTGCAAACCTTTCTTTGTGCAATTTACAGAAAATATTGTACAGTCATATTATAAGGTTACCATTTATTATAAATTGTAAGATTATTGTAAGATGTTAACTAATAACTCTAAGTTTCTAATGTAAAACTGAAATATAAACTCAAAATTCAGAGAACATTTTTGAGATACTGTCTCATAACTGTGAATTTATAACTTTCAACTGCAAGACATAAACTCACACAAATTCTGGGATATAAACTCAAAACTAAGAGAAAGAAAGTGACTTAAATGTTTGTAGTGTAAAGGTAACTTTTGTTTATCAAATTTTATTGATAACAGGTTACAGTCTTCTAATTGACGGAAGTAATTGCTTAAAATCAAGTAAAAATCAATCCATTCAAGGGAAAAATATAACCTTTAAAGTAGAAGATTATTTCTGCCCATGAACAAAACCATGAATACCTCACAGATAGCTTTTTCAAACTCACGTCAATCACAACCACCCTGGTTACGATCTGCCAATATGACTGGTGCTTTCGACACTAATGTAGTGTGTTTTAATAAACAAGAATTTCTTTATGTTCTCGTTTTTCCATCTGGCATATACGCCCCTGAGAATGACCTAGATTGGGGATTTTCTTTCAGCGCGCCATAAAACTGGGGGAAGAGAGGAAAGGCAGAGGGGCTCTTTTGGGGTTCCTTTCTGGCCATGTTCGTAGGCGGTTTTGGCACCAAACACCTCACTCCAGCTCTCAACACATACCAGGCATATCCAGCAGCCCACAGGACAACTGTAGCTCTAGACCCTTCCTCAAGACCAAAGATGGAAGAAGATTCTCCTTGGGCAGAATAGAAAGCTTCTCTCACATTAGATGCTCTGTCTAAGTGTTGCCGGCAGTCATTAGCACAACATGAAGAGTTCAGCGCCACCGGCAAACACCACAGACAGAGACAGAGATCAAAGACTGTGTAGGTATCTGCTGGAGGAGTTACTGTGATCTTCTCTGGAGTTAATGAGGATGTTCTCTTTAGGAGATGAAAATGCTTTGCAAACATATTACCCCATAGGAATTTCCCTTTAACATTTCCTACATACAGCACCTTAAATATTTAAATGATTTAGCTGAAAACATGAAAATTCAGAAAGAGATGTCTTATGTGGGGGGGAAAGGTGCTCGCTGATGATTTTGCCCCACATGTGAGTGTATGAGTGTCTCACCTTCACAGCAGCAGCATTGTTCTGTGAGCCCCGCACTACTCCTGTTGCTCCATAGAGTCTGGACCTTTGTTTGAAGGCCACAGAGATGTTGTATGTCTGTGAGATGTGCTGGATAGCAGGTGAACTAGGGTCAGGGTTCAGCTGTACTATGACTGGCAGCTCGAACATCAACACCAGCGGAAGTAACTCCTGAAAGAAGACCAACAAACCCATCAGTTAATGCAATCTGAATTATTAATTCCGAATTACAGTCATTAGACTGATATCAATTTTGTATCAATTCAGTTTTTTTTTCTGACAGGTTAGGATTATGGGTAATTAATCAAAAGACCCAATTTGGCATAATTGTTTTTTTCTTTATTGGGGCTTTTAAACGGAAAACCAATTCAAATCCACGTTTCCCACACAAGCAACCACCCAAGATATTCCTTGTCTTCTATCTATAATGGGCAACCACTTATAAGCAAAACTAATACAAAAATAGCTGTAAACAAATATATCCGTGCATTTTGATGTAAGAGAACAACAGGGGATGAACGTTTTTACACCGGAGGAATATTTACTGTGGATATTTTGGACTATTATGGATATTAAGTGACGGTTTAAACACCTTTATGGATTTTTTTTAACTCTAACGGCAACCTTTCACTGCAGATTATCCACTGGTGAGTAAGTGACATTGCAAAGGCACATTCCTCCAAATATGATCCAATGAAAAAACTAATTCATCTATGATCTCCTAAGGGTAAATAAATTTTCGGCCAATTTTCTGGCTTTAATAATCAACTTATGCTTAGCTGTGAGCAAGAATGCCATTTTGGGACAATAGCCACAATTGAGGAAGAGAGCTACTGTAAATGATGCAGACAGTCTACAATTAGCTGTGCGCATAAAGGTTTTGACATTGGGAAACTAGAAACTCAAGTTTTTAAATGTGCACAGGGTGACAAGCTAGTGTGTGCTTGGCTTTAAATGTTAACAACATGGTTTGCTCTGAATTAATGCTGGCCAAAATTACTGTTACTGCTAGTGGGGCATTTGGCTGACATTCAAGCCATGAGGTCTTCAGAAACAAAGCAGAATAAGCAAATATTTCCCATCATTCTACTGTGATTTAGGGTAATCAAGGGCTCAGCAAACTGAATTGGTAAACAGAATGAATAGCCAAGCCTTAAAAATGCAGCTCTGATCAGTCCCATATGCTGTGGGGGCTCAGCTCACCCCCATATTCTGCACCAGGGGCCAAAAAAGAAAGACATTTTTCTGCACTTTTAGATGTGGTCGGGACAGTCGCTCTCCCTTTAGACAAGGAGATGTTTATTAGGTTCAACTTTAGCAGGGTATCCGTCATGGAGCGAGCTTTGGAATTCCAATCATTCAACTTTGTTAATGGTTCTCCTCATTCTTGAGCTATTAAAACCATAACCATGGTTATTTTTAACCAAAGGCTTATGGATCGGCTATGAGTAAAGCTTTCCAAACAAAAACCTCATGTGTTTTGTTTTACTTATTGTTAATAAGGAATTTGGAGGGGGGGTCTGTGTTCTGATCTTTTACAAACAAGAGGTCTGAGCTTTCCTCTGACCTTCTGTAGAATCAATAACTTCTGTATCTGCTTTCTGTTTTCACAGACAATATGCATCCAAAGAGCGAGGAGGATGCTCTGTGCATCATTCCATTGAAATTAACGGGCTAATCACTCAAGTTTTAAGTGTTGGGACACTGCCAAACACACAAGGTCTCAAGCATAAACATGCAACACAGACGTTTGCTTTTGGGTCAATGACATGATGCTCAATGTTTGAATACAGATTTTCTATGACAAAGTTTTTAATATTTTGAATTAAAATACATTTTGAGAGTTATTTGGGGCCATAATCCTTTACCCATTTTCTTCAAATTATCTTCATTTGTTTCAAAATATTTTAAGATATCTTCATTCAGCAGAAGAAACTTTAAGTTTGGAATATTATTTTATTATTTTTTACTCAGAAAAAAAAGCTAAATTTTAATAAATGTATTTATTTTTATTTCTGATATACAAAAAAGGGAATAAAAAAATTATAATTAATTAAAATAATTTATAAAATAACTTTTATCATTTATAAATAAATAATTGTTCACATTTTTAGATTAATTAAATCATATTTTTAACAAACATTCTATGCCTCTTTTATAACCTTTTAACTTTTGGTTACCTGGACTTTCAATGGAGGGACAGAAACCTCTGAGGTTTCATAAAACATTTTAATTTTCCTTCTAACTTTACCGCAACAATCTCAGTTGGCCTGAAAAGAGACTTGACTTGAGGTTAAGTGTGAGAATTATGCTCGCGCTATACCATTCACATGGGTGTAACGGCACAATAAAGCATCAAAACGACTGTGGGTGAAGATCATTTGAAGAGAAAAAAGGGGAAGAAGTGCAGATGATTAGGTGGTCAAAGGAAGAATTCCCAGCAGTTCTGGTCACGCGAACGAGGAAGAGAAAGAATGAGGGTGCCCCACTAACATCCTTCCCTCAAATGTACATTTCACCCACAGAACTTTATAAGTTTTGGACATGAAAAACGGAGCAGCCTGGTTTTTCAAAGGTACTCATTTTATACAAATTGCTTCGTGAAACAATAGTGAAGGCTTATGGTAGATTCTGGTGAAGAATGTCCTCGAGTTAATTGGGGCTCGGTCTTTATGCAAACACTAAGGAAGCCCGCTGAGCTCGAATCCTTTGGCTTGTTTTTCTTGGTTCTCTCTGAGGAGGAAGCACGTGTGTGGAGCCCAGGCGCTGGTGAAATCCGAGGAGAGAGTCTGGACGGAGCAGGAGCGCACAGGCGACACCCGGCCAAACAGTCAAGATATCACTCGAACCGCAGTTTCAAACCAGCTTCAATTGGCACCATGTGTTCCGCATCAAGCCATTATTAAAGCTGGTCTTAAAGTAAAACTCTAGACCTTGAGAGTCAAAAACTTCTTACAACCTTCTTATTCCTCGTTCTTTATCCTATTAAAAGGTGCTTGCCTGTAAAGCTTTGTAAAAGGATGGTTTTATGCCATCGAAATGGATAGAAGGGGCTGTAATGCTTTTATAAACCAACAGAGGGCAGCGCTTCTGATTGAAGCACCAAGTTCTCAACTAAAAACATTTGGAGAAAGATAAATACGGCTTGTTGTGTTGCCGGGATGACCGCTGGGATGCTGAGGAATGTGTTTATCTCATTCAAAAAATCATTTATGTTAACACCCCCTGTACCTGTCAACTTCCTCAAGATAAAAAACAGCCTCCGGCTTCTACTTCCTGCCTTTATCGCAAAATAACACAGAAGTTTGCAATCATATTATGAATGTTTATTTACCCGAATTCTGGCTCTGGCCGCCTCCACTCCTCCTGGCTGGCCGGCTATGGACACCTGTAGAAAAGGAAAAAGAAAGTCACATGTATGCTCAGAGAGAACAATTAGATTAAAATTGATTTTCATTTGTTTTCCGCTAGTTTTCCAGTAGACATGGCTGAGTAAATGGTTTTCATTTTTGCGTGAACTAATCCCTTAAGAATGAAAAATACCCGTCTGCCAAATTTTATCATACGAGCACCACTAGGAGGTGAGATTTCCTCATTCTGCCCCGGCTGGCTCTTATTCACCTGTCAGCAAGTACCAGCCACTCTGAACCCAACACATGAGCCCACACTGAGGGAGTGCCATGTCATTGCTCAATTTCCACATTCCCCACTTCATCAAGTCTGGAAACATGTCTCACATCCAATTATGGTTCAGTCTTTATCCTCCCTTAGGCTGCAGACTTTATGCATATCAGTAGCTCAGTGATACATAAACTCATTTTTGAAATCAAAACAACTCCAGAACTGACATTGAAATATTCATCTCTTGGGTGAATATCTCAGGAAACTTGTCAAGAACATGTCCAGGTCATGTTTCATCCCAAAATAAATACACATAGAATTTCTTAGTATAAATTGCATTATTATTACATATAAGGGAAATTAATGCAAGGATGCATTCAATAAATCAGGAAGCACTACTGTTTCAAGCATTGATAATAATAAGAAATGTTTCTTCATCAAAAATGTTTCTATGCATCAAATCAGTGTATTAAAATGATTTTTGAAGGATTGTGTGACTCTGAAAACTGAAGTAATGTTGCTAAAATTTCAGCTTTGCCATCAGAGGAATAAATTACATTTTAAAATACAGTACATTAAAACAGAAAACAATGTCAATTGTAATAATATTACACAATAGTACTGTTTATTAAATCAAATAAATGCAGCATAAGAGACTTCTTCTATTACCACACAATTTATTTAAACTGATTAGAGAACACCACACGTTTGATATTTATCTTCATATTAAAATAATATTTATGCAATTGTCTTATGAAAAAAAAAACAAAAAAAACAAATAACAGTTACTGAATAACAGTTACGCGAAAATCCAAAAGTAACGTAATGTACATATCCACTGTGTAAATGAACATTTGTGCATAATCATTATAAAAAATGCTACTGGTCCTAAAAAATAGTCGTTTTTTTGATTATGCACAAATTTAATCAGATTCTCATTTTTGTCTTTTGATTGTTGTGGTGAAATGAGATTTGGATTTGTTTGCTTTAGTCAGAATCTCACCTGGTTGCTCTTCTCAGCCTGGTTGTTGCGGTTGGAGTCGGGGAAGTGGATGTGACAGCCCGTGTCCTCCATCACTTTCTTGATATTGTTTCCACCTTTGCCGATGACATGTGAATGCTCGGTATGTGAGACGTCCATCTTAAGAGTCACGCGATTACTCTGAGGAAACAAAAGGATTGGACTGTATAAACAGCAGAACTATAATTTCTAAGCATTTTTTGTCCAGCAACATTCTCACATGCTGTATATTAGAATCACTAAACATGCCAGAATATACTATACAGTATGTATCTGATTTAAACTATGTTACAAAAAAAAAAAACTTTAAGCAACACAACTGTTTTTGACATTTGCCATCACAGACATTAGTTAAATCGCTGTTCACTTCCACTTTCAATTTGGCGATCACACGTACAGTGCTGTGTAAAGGGAAAGCATCTGTTTATGCATGTTGGTGCATGGTCTTGTTAGTCTCAGTGGTGTAGTGCAGGGTGTGCACAGGTGTATACGGCGTAAACCCGCTACTTTACCGGTCGGCTTTGCGTACCCACTTCTAAATCCCCTCTGACACACATTCTGTAGTGTCCTGCATTAACCAAATCATGACAGTCAACCAAGAGTAGCTAATCAAATCACATGTGATGTGAATAAATGCAAATATTGCATAAACACCCAGTGAAGACAATGATGCGGCCAAGACGCACCAGCTTCCCTTTAAATATGACTGATGATTGCACCCGCGCAAACCCCCGCTTTGTTCCGAGAGTGACATTGATACTGCCTCTTCAACTACAACTTCGAATGAAGACGTTAGCCAAAGTGAGCACTCTTTCATAACAGAGCCAATGCTCGAAAGGTGCCGGACACTTTACGCCTGATAATATGTCACGGGAGGCGCGCAAGTGGTAAAATAAAAATAGCAAACAATAATCAGTACATTATAAAATGAAAAGAAGCAGGTTTTTGCGCTCAGATGTTTTTTAATCCTGTAAAATTTGAATTATTTATTGCAGATTTTGCCCATTTATTGTGGCTAATATTAATCTCATTACGACCCTTACTCTGTGAAGTAGCAGAAGTGAAAATGTGCAAATATTATTGGGGTGAATTAAATGCAAGACTAATGTTTATAACAGGTTTTCATCTTTTCGGTAAAAAAAGGGGGACTTTAATTAAAAGTAAATCCACTTTACCCAGGGCCACTGCTGGCCAAATAGGTGATCAAAAACACATTTGTCTACTAATGCCAGTCAAAAATGTTTATAGGATTATTAACGTATTACTCGAAATTGAAGCATTGGCTTCATCTCAGGCTTTTTTATTTTTCCTTTCTCTGCAGCCGGGTTGCGCTGATGTCTTTTCCCTGATAGAGCCTAGTTATCCATGAATTATAATTATTAGTATTCAGCCGCAGTATAGGTGAGAGCGAGCACGTGCGCCGGGGCAGATGTGCTTTTAGCCTATGTTTAGCCTATATATGAGATATGTATGTTCATTTTTAGATTTTTATGTTTATGTATACATTTTTAACAATATGCCCCCCTGGGAGCTGGTGCACTACACAGACTGCATACTCTCTGTATAGTGAGCGGTGGTACTACTGACTATACCCCCCACCTTCATTACCCCGCCCCACCTGGAATATCACTAGTCCCACCCTGCGTCTCCTATCTGGAGCCCGAGCTGGTTGTGTCAGACAGAATTAGATTTATGAGCTAGAACCAAGTCATTACATCAAGTCTACAGAGAGATGTCAATACACCATTTCCCAATTCATATCAAACGTTTGGGGGAAGTTACCTCATAAAGCTACAGTGATGTTACTGCAAACTCTTCAGCTGGTATTGCTGAGTGTCCTGCATTATGTCTGGCATAAATTACCAGAACAATGGATATGTTTTGTTAAAGCAGAAGCCACAGATGTCAGCCCCTGACCAACCAATGTCCAATCATCCAATGCTATAATATGTTTTCCTTCTGCTCAATTCGATTTAAACCATAATTCACTTCTTATAAATATAGGAGGAGACCCTGATGTCAAGCCTTCAGGATCTTCAAATTCCACTGCTTCATTTGTCACTGCTGTCGTAAAACCAAACACATCCAGGTACTACAGCAACCAAGAACGACAGGGATGACAAATGAGGCATTTTTGAAATTGCACAGTGATGTATCAAATAACAGTCAGCCAATATGACTTGACATGCTTACCTTTGTGTCCAGGACAGACATGATCTTCTCCTTGGCTTCCTTCACATTGTCTCTCTTACCGCTAACTTTGATATGAGGATCTGAAAGAGAAATATACATCATGTAAGGCATGCCATAAGGTTTATTTACCCATAAAAAGCGTTTTCAAAAAATTATTTTTTAAACAAACCACTAACTAAGCAGCATATTAGAATAATTTCTAAAGGATCATGTGACATTGAAGATTGGAGTAGTAAGTCAGTTCTGCACGGGCAATCAGGCATATTATATTCATAAGCAGTTATTATATTTATCATAAACCTTCATCAACAATATGGACATTTACTCATATAAATTATGTGGAATTATGTTGGGTTCAAGAAGAGCTGGCAGAAAACTGCATGCAATGCTTCACGGTTAAATAAATTCAGACAGTATTTATATCATTCCAGCACTTGCTCCTTCTGTCATTGACTTCCGCACCATAAACATCTGTCTCATTGTGCTGCAAAAAAACCCCAAATTCCCCTGAACTAATCCACTTTCCCAACTATCATGCCAACATGAAGTAGACCTCTGCTTAGTGTCCCACAGAAAGACGGCACCATGTCTGGTCCACTTTACAACTTTTCCAGAAGATTTAAAGATTTCTAAAGAGCTGTTTTTGACAGTGTATAAAGACCGTTTATATATTTGAGAAATTTAAATACAAACTATATTACAAACATTCCATTCAGACCCTAAAGAATCATATTGGTTTGTGGCAAATTGGCTTTGTATGACTCCTTTAAGGCTTAATTTGAAAAGTGAAGCCATTGCGTCTCGATCATCCCCCGGTTACTGGCTGCAGATAGGTCATAAACCCCGCCCTCTCCATGTTATATAATAATATGTGAGACAAAATAAATAATCAAATTACACTTCAAATTAATTTTTTACAAAGATGGTTTCTGTCATTTTAGGTATTTCTTATGCTGATGCATGTTCAAGCGTTCATTTTTCGAACAAGTTTGTTTTAAACTAGTAATTTGATGATATAAAAATGGGATGTGGTGTCATGATTGTAAGCTTGTGATTGGGTCTGCGGGAGTTTGGGCGGGACTTTGATTCTGCGGCTTCACCTCACGATCTCTACTGCACAGACTCTGGCTCCAAATGATGTAATTTTTGCAATATTTCAGCAGTAATACTGAACATGTTTTGGCTTCAGTGGAAGGAAACGGAGTCGAATCGTCCATCCTTTTTACAGTCTGTGAGCGAAACTCTCCAAAATGGTGATACAGTGTTGCTACAGTGTCAAATTATTGAATACATTTGTTATTTTGGTTTTCTTTCCATAAAAAAGTTTTCTCATAGCTTTATAATGTTACAGTTGAACCAATGATGGAAGATTGACTATTTTGACGATGCCTTTCATACATTTCTGAACCTTTACTTGGCAGTAAAATGGGACAGTCAGAAGACTCCCATTTTTCATCCAAAAAATTGTGTTCTAAAGATGAGCAAAGCTTTTACTGATTTGAAACAACGTCGGGGTAAGTGATTAATGACAACATTTTCATTTTGGGGTGGAGTAACCCTTTATATTTTTATGAACTTTTGATTATAGACTTAAAATGTAAAAATCTGAAAGCAATATGGGAAAAAAATAAATAAAACTAATTTCATATGACCCCACACGTTTTAGTAACAAGGCAGTTAAAGAATCTAAACCAAGCCACAAGACAAGCCAAGCCATGTAATTCACTCTCCGCGAAGGAGGAAGACAAACAAAGGGCTCCAGGTCTAGTGCTACACGTCTGGCTTTCCGTGCTATAGCTGCTGTTCCGGCGCTTAAAGGAAGCTTGTGATGAGAGCTTTCGCTGCCAGAGGGTATGAGTGGAAAAGTCAGGCTAAATCACTGTCCCACGCAGAACGAATTTCTCCACCACAAAATCCTGCAAAACACCCATTTGGCCTGACCGGACAGTCACTGCGGAAGCAAATCGCTCCAGCCCGGCTCCAGCAACATTCCATGAAGCAGAAAACATACCGAGTGTTCAAAGTTAGCCACTACAGTAAGACTGGCCTTAGTTAAAATTGCATGTAATGTGACCATTTTCTGTGGTCAAGCTCAAGTGCTCACTAGAGGTTTTACAGTTTATACTGTGGTGTTAGGGGGAAAACAGGAATATAATCGCATACAAAGGGGTTTGTCTCATACAAACGTGCCAGTTGAGTGTGGTTTAACACATGTAGGATTACACCCAATGATTAGTATCGCTCGGCTTCCACGCTGGCAATTATTGTCCACCTCACCAGTTTTGAGTGGCATCCCCTTAAGGGTTGGATTTACAAGAGTGGTGAAAACGTCGAAATGTAATACGTCTATTGCATACAGAGTGAAGCAATGCTGGTGTGGACGGTGTTCAAGGCTGCCACAATGCACCAAACTTTCAAATTTGTGCATGCAAAGCAAAAACGGGCTTGAGGAACCATAAATCTGCTGTTGGTGCAGTTATTGTTATAAATATGAGAGATGGTGGGTTTGAGAAAAGCACAGACAAATTGTTTGGGATTCCATGGAAATATCTAAACTATGTGGTGTAGCAGTTCACAGTACTATTAAGAAGGTGTGAAGTTCAAAAAAGTTACAACATTTAAACTAAGGTAAGCAGATTTCTGAAATGTAAAACAAAATTTCACTGAAATCTCACTTGTTATTATCTATGAATTAAAAACGGGGTATAACTTTATTGTTTTGGACTCAAAATGCTCTAGCAGTTTAACACCATAGTTTGTGTGTGTGTGTGTGTGTGTGTGTGTGTGTATGCATGTATGTATACACACACACAAACACACAAACATAGATAGAAGATTGTGTAGACAGTAAAGAAAAAACGTAATAGTATAGTTACAGTAACCACTAGAAAAACTCATCATGAAAGTTCTTTCAACCTTTTGACTACAGTGTTTAAATAAAGCTGCATCTAAGGATGCTTTGCTGACACACACCTCCATCCACAGCTGGCTTTGATAAGCGGTACACTGCACTGATTGTGGTGAGAAACACATCTGTTGAAACACATTCCTCTGAGATTCTAAATCAGTCATTCCCAACACAGCGGGGGAATGTAAAAAAGGGGAGAAAATAAACAACCAACAAGCTGGATACACCAAATCAGTTCATTACCGATATGATTCATCATGCTGAATCACGAGGAAAGAATATGTTGCACTGCTACTGGCTATAGAAGCATGATGTTTGATGATCGGTTTAGGATCCTTTGATTTGTTCTTAACATTTTTCAAGTGTGGATTTGTGGAGAAGTCGAGTTGAAGAGGGAACTGTCTTTTCAGAGAGTTGTTTATCCACACAGGGGGTGGCATGAGCTAAATGGAGCATGCTGTTTTGGAGGCTGCAGCGTTTTACGGGCTGCTTGGAAATGCCCACAGTGGATTGTGTCACAGAAAGTATCATTACAAATATGTCATACGTTCACCAATTTTTCCAAAAGGCTTCAAGTACAGAAAACTAATATCTTTGCACCCGTGTTTTTAAGATTCCACAAAATACGTCCTATAAATCTGCCCCAAGAAAGTTTTTTAAATTTGCGTTCTCATGTGCTTCATAAGTCACATGATTTAGCACATCTGGTGTCAGGGCATCTTGCACAACAAACAGTGTGAAAACTATGCGCCTCTACTGCTGTGTGTGACCGAACAGATGTTCGTGAGCTAACAAAATACACTGGCGCAATTCAGCACTGTTCAAATGAAAGAGAGACATTTATTATGGAGGCTAGCAATTAATTCCATTTCAAATGACGGCCGTTTTTTAATGGAGCTTTTAGGTCACACAGGCCTCTTTGCATGAAGGAAAAGCAGGAAGCTGCTCTGTTTTGCTATTACATAGTTTGGATTGTTGCACCATCACGAGCAGACAGATGTTACGGCAGCAATAGAGATGTGATAACATCTTCTCGTGTGAGGGCTGCAACCAAAGAAGGCTTGATGATAATATTGAGACCTTAATGGGGTTGCTCATGCTTTCCTGTGGCCCTCCAAACAGTGAAGAGGCCTCCCAAGTGACTCGGGATGTTTATTGCTGTTGTGTTCCTCTAAAGTCCCAGAGATCATACACGTGAGCTGTGAACGTCTTGTTATGTAGCAGAACACTGCTGTGTGCTCCTCAAACACACACAC
The DNA here is from genome assembly GCA_032359395.1 of Enteromius anoplus. Lineage (NCBI taxonomy): Eukaryota > Metazoa > Chordata > Actinopteri > Cypriniformes > Cyprinidae > Enteromius > Enteromius anoplus. The sequence goes on along the minus strand of JAUMHG010000008.1, from coordinate 750,883 downwards.
ACACACACACACACACACACACACACACACACACACACATATATAGGTGACTGTGTCAGTTTTTATATTAGTGGCAAATACATATACTTAAATACATGAACATATACTTAATATATATGTTAAGATATACTTAATGAATCATGTTTTTGAAAGAACTGAATAGTTTGGCTTTCTGCAGTATTTTGCATGTACAAAATAAACCAAATAAAAACTTTGAAAAAAGTTTTTTTTTGTTTTTTGGAACTTTTTTGATTCACTTTTTTATATAACTGTATTATATAATTCTATGCTGTTATATTACATTTATTATATTCTTATGAAGCATATATTTCAAATTATAATTTATAAATTATTCAGTCTTTTAGGCAAAAGACAGTAAAGTGAAATAAATATTAGTAAATACATTAATAAATTAATTGATAAAATGCTAATGCATTAAATATTATTTATTGACTTTTATGTTTTATTAATTAATATTTTATTACATTATTATTATAAATAAGCTATATGCATTGAAAGCTTTTATCACAAATTATTAGAAGTCTAAATTAGTAAGTACATTTATGGAACTATTTATAGATCTTCTTTTGTTTTGCAAACTATAAAATTATATTATATCATATTATATTATAAGAAAAAGGTTTACTGTATTACAAAATTCATATTTTCAAATATATAATACTGTTACAAGATTAACAAAATAATACATTAAAATAATAAAAATACACACAAAAAATGCATAATCTGCAACAATATCATTGCAATATTATGAAATACAATAATATTATAACATTTATTTATTTGCCTGTAGTATGCATGAGAAAAAACAACGCTGAACACTTTGCTCTAATTTCTTTCTGCATTATTTAAAGTTTATTGCAGTAATGTTACATTAGTGAATACATTTATGGAACTTGTTTTGTATCAACTATAAAATCCTGTTGGAGCCATAAAATTTAAATGTTCCTCACATCTGCTGTTATGGTAACGTCTCATTTGCTCCTCACACTGTAACAGAGTCATTCTGGGAAGAAATTTATTTCCTTGGGATCAAGAGGCTGAGTCTATTGTATCCAAAATCTGCCAACAAAAGAGCCAAAGACGTTCATTTAAAGGAAGGAACCTTAAATCCCCTCTGGGTCCACTGTGGGAGCATACTGGGCCGCGCACGCCAGCAGCCTAGCAGCTCTCCATGGAGATGAAAACCAGGTCTGATGCAACCGAGCGGTGGACTGGGTGATAAGCACTGGAGGAACCGAGCGCATCGGACTGTTTTTACAGCTGCTGCCCCCCTTTAAGAGCAGGCCAGTGGGAGTTCGGTTCTCCTGCCCTCCTATAAATCTCCCCATACAGCAGCACAAGATTTATTCAGCGCTCTGAGTTGGATGGCCAAGATGGACTAGGAGTGAGGGCCAGTCAGAAATGTCAGCCAGGTTTTGCTGTCTTTGTGCGTGAGAAGATGGCACAGCCCGGGCAGAGGGAGCAGCGAAACCCTCAAAATCTGTGTTTGACACCAGTTTTACATTTTTAAGAATTCACTAAGCACAGCTAAACTGATAATGATCACTATACACTCTCAAAAAAAAAAGGTACAAAAGCTCTCACTGGGGCAATGCCTTAAAGATGCTAGTATGCTAATAAATACTCTCTAGGTATAAACAGTGTGGGTACTTTTCCATTGATAAAAAAAAAGAAAAAAAAAAGAAAATAATGTTTTATTCAGCAAAGATACATCAAAAGAGAGAGTAAAGACAGTTCTGTTAGTCAAAGAAAAAGGATCATATTTTCCACGAAGATATTAAGCAGCACAACTTTACTAACATTGATAAAGATAAAAAATATTTCTCGTGCAGCAAATCAGCATATTAGAGTGATCTGAAGACTGGAGTAAAGATGCTGAAAATACAGATTTGCATTACAATAAATTACATAATAATGAAGAAAAAAATAATCATAATAAATGCAATTTAAAATATACTAAAACACAAACCAGTTCTTTTACCTTTTATTAATATTTCACAATATTACATTATTTTTTGATAAATATTACATGATCTTGGACCACAAAAGGAGTCACAAAATGAGTCAATTTTGAAAAATCATGTTTTTTTTTAAAATTGAGATTTATTCATCATCTGAAAGCTGAATAAATAAAAATTCTGGAATCAAAAATTTAAAGTTGTTCATGTTCTTAGCAATGCATATCACTGATCAAAAAAGTTTTGAAATATTTAAAAATCAATAATTCTGACCCATAAAATGTATTTTTGGCTATTGCTACAAATATACCTGTGCAACATAAGATATGTATTAATGTATTTTGATTAAATAAGTGCAGAACTTTTAATATACTGTACCTGCAGTAAAAGTTGTGTAAACGTTTGAATGGTATATTTTTCTTTTCTTTTTATTGCAGAGTTAAAGGGGAAATATATTTTGCGTCTTCTATTTAAACTGTACTTCTTCTATTTATTACGTCTTATATAAAATATCACATCAACCTTTAAACAAACCAGCATTCACAATCCCACAATCTTGTTTTTTTTTAACATGATGTATTTCCAATTGAAACAGGATATTTAACCAGAAAAAAATAAAATAAAAAATTACATCATTACATTGTGAAAAGTGGTTTGTGACAAAAGGATGACAAATAGCAAGTGCTTAGTGATGTCAGTCCTAAAGAAGTTTTGATGAAAGATAACAAAGACTAGCTTTTTTCCTTTTTACAATAACATGCACAGATGACTCATTCGAAAAGACCATGAACGTGCATTAACAAAGAAATAAATGGGTCAGTTCTGAATCCATGTTGACTTGAAATGTTCCAGCAACAAATGAAATGCTGCTAATTTTAGAACAGGACATTCACTGCATGCTGCTAAGATACAACAAAGAAGGATATCATTTTGATTTAATGCACACACAGAATGAAAACTCTGAAAGAAGCAAAGCCTTTCAGAGTAAATCAAACTTAACCTTTTTTTGTGACAGTGCTGTGTGAAGGTCTGCGGAGTATCAACCTGAGCTTTACGATGGCAAATGAGTGAAACAGACCGCGAGAAATTTCAGAGACTAAGATGAAAACTCCCTACGTCAGCTCAGACTCTGCAGAAATGGAATGCGTCCTCAGGAGCCACATAAATATACCGCAAGCTGCATTTCCACTTTTAACACACAAAAGAGTCTCTGGGCCATTTCAAGTTCTTAGCATTCCAGTTAGGGCCCATCCGAAGGTGATGATGACTGCATTAGTTGTGATGGCTCTTTGGCCAATGGAGGCGAGAGATAATAGCACATAACTGTGGGTGTTGGTCCCATCCCAGATGATCCAAGGTTCCAGAGACTTTTAGGAGCCTGTAAATGTGTCTGCAAAGTATCTGTCATTATTATAAGCAGTTGAGGCCCTGATATTACTAAGCACTTTTAGCCACCAAGAGACATGCCTAGAATGCAGATGAAAATATTTAATTGTTAGTAATCTTCTAGTTTTTGGCAGAAAAATAGTGTGCAACTGCTTGTTCCAATAACGACACTTAGAGTGAAAAATAGTGCACTGTAAAAATGCAAAACTAAGCTTAAAGGGGTCATACAAAGGCAATTTTCCACAAGCTAATATGATTCTTTAGGGAAAGTTTGTAATATAGCTTGTTTTAAAAATTCTCAAAGATTGTGTAAAAAACGCTCATTTTACCCTGTCATAAACAGCTCTTTAGAAATCACTCTGTTCTGTGTACTTCCCCTTTAAATCTTCACGAACTCCGCTGACCCCGCCCCTCTTTTCCGAGGCTCTCTGAGAGGATCTTTTTTTAGCCGTATTCATAGTGAAACTTGCTCATTAGCACATTATTAGGAAAGTAGATTTGCAAAGATTCATTAAAAGACATTATACTCACTGCTTATGTAGGTGAAGCTGAATCATGAATGATTCTCGCGAACATAAATGCATTTTGCTTGATCAAGGGTGCGTTTCCCTTCAGAACCAAACGTAACGTTAATCCTCCGCATCTTCAGTCACTCAGATGTCGGGAGTAAATCACTACTGCTATGTTCATTAATACATTCAACAACAAAACACCTCAATCTCTTAGGAGTCTTGCTTGTCTCTGTGTCTCGTTCTGATTTCAGTAGGGGCAACTTATTTATCTTTTAATTTAATAAAAATACTTGTGGATCTTTATCATTGGAGGGTGGTTGTGTACACACACTCCAACCCACATTTCAGTCCAAACAGCTTGAAAAAGTGCAAGTACCACCCTATGACCCCTTTAAAAGATGAGCCACATAATAACATTTTGCTGGAATGGGATGAAGTGAACCTGGCATGAAGACAGAAGTAAATTAATGCAGCGATACCCACACATTTCTGTTTCTCAAACTGCATTAAAACTCAAAATGCAAACACTTAATAGAAATAGAAATACAATTATTCAGAATTAAGATTCAATCTTTTTTATTTGTCACATAATGAGTTCTTTATAATAAAAAAACAGCACTGAAATGTAAGAAATAAGAAATATATATATATATATAAACATTTCTCAAACTTTAAAATTACGATTGATAACTCCTTTAAGCAAAGAATTCAAATGGTTATACTTATGTTAAACATCAAACCTAGATTTGATTTATGAATACGAATTTGCTTAAGAAAGTGTTTCCTTCATAATTTATTAAGAGTACAGATGTGAACACCACATATGAGTTTGTAATTGATATATTAGTCACCAAAAACTAGAAGCTATAATTAATATATTGTCATGTTCCATGTCTGTCTGGTCTTGTTCTCCCCCCTTTCTGTGTATTCTTTGGTTTAGTCCGTCTTTTGTCGTTTGATTAGTTCATTCGTGCCACCTGTCTTTTTCACCTGCCCTCACTTCTGCTCATTAGTTCTTGTCCTTAAATACCTATGTTTTTGAGTTCATGTCATCGGTTGTTAAAGTCTCGTGTTCTCCATGTTGTGCTGTGTGTTTTGCTGCCTCGTCAGCCTTTGTTTTCCGGACCAAGTTCTATTAAAGCTCACTTCTCCTCTGCTCCTTGCCCACGCTGAGAGGTGCATGCATGCACACAACGGGACCATACACGCAACAGAACAACCGATCCGCTTGAGGATGGCATTCTCTGCTAAGCTGTTTGCTCTTGTTCGGCGAGACCCGCCGTTCGAGGATTTCGTTCGTGAATATCGCCAGCTGGCTGAACGGTCGGGTCCCGGCGATTCGGTTCTTGCAGCAGCTTTTTACACCGCAGCCCAACGACTCACTACACTCGAGCTTGCGGACGTGAGAGACCTGCCCTGGAAACAGGCGGTGTTTCTGTGTCGGGTGACGGTGCGCTCCCGGAGCTGGATGTCGCTGCGCATGCCGGATCAGCCTGTAGTGAGTATGCTTCCGGGGTTGAATGCGCCCATTCTCATGGACTACGGTCCAACCCCCTTGCTCTTTGAGATGCGGAAGGCGGAGCCAAGTTCGCTGTCGGGGGAGCCAGACTGCTCACTGCCAGAACCTGAGCATGTGGTGGAGGAAGATCTGCCGCCGTGGCCCGACTCACCAGAACCGATGGCGGAGGAGGAATTACCACTGTGGCCCGATCCACCAGCGCCATCTGGTGTTTCCGAGCAGCCCGAGTCTGCCCCGCTGCCAAAGCCAGTGTCTGCCCCGCTGCCAGAGCCGGCTGCGCATCCTGTGCGTCCTTCAGATTCGGCTGCGCATCCAGTGCGCCCTTCAGAGTCGGCTGCGCTTCCAGTGCGCCCCCCGGGGAGCTTCCCCAAGAAAATTGGGGGGGGGG
>JAUMHG010000008.1:714789-733543 GCA_032359395.1 Enteromius anoplus | reverse complement strand
AATACCACCCCCTCTCAGAAAATACATAAAACTGACATTACTGAGCTGTATGCGTTTAAAAGTAACCTATTAAAATGTATAAAACATTTTTTTCTAAAATATATACATGCATGTGTGTATATATACATAATAAATATACACATGTATACATACATATAATATGTAAAAAAAACTTTAATTTTAGATGTGATTAATTGCAATTAATTATTTGACCGCACTAGTATTTACTGTATATATAAATATGTGTATATTAGGGGTGGGCATAGATTATTATTATTATTTTTTAAATTAATCTAGGTTCAAATGGCTCATTTGAATTCTGCCAAAGGCATTCAGAATATGTGTGCTACCTAAATAATGAATAAAATTAAAGCCCTATTCGGACGGGATTAGTTTTACAGGGGGTCGTTAGAGAATGTTTTGTTTCAAAGACGTACTTGGTGATTTTAATCCCATCCGAATCTGCCATGTCTGTGTTCTTCTCTCACATATGTATATACACAATTACCATTTTGCAGCTTCTGCAATGTGTTTGTAAACTTTTGACCTCAACTGGATACATCCACTAATGTAAACTGACTATAATGACCACGTGGACACCCCTACAAAAACATTCAAATTGAAGTCAGGTATTTGATAAACAATATGACATAATTGAGAATCATAGAAATGACTGAAAATTAACAGATCTAATCTTTCTCTTTTCCACTGAATGGTAATACTTCTAACGTGTCATTGACTTCAGGCAGGAAATTAAAAACAAAAACACCTTGAGATCTTGGCATGGTCCACTGGTCCCAAAGCATCGCTAAACTGCACGTCAGATACTCTCACCTTCACTCTGTCAAGGAGAAGAAAAAAAAAGACGAGAAAGAAGACTTAAAAGGATTTCCAAACCTTCCCAAAAGAGATTAAAGCTGATCGGCTGCTTGCTTTCACACAAATTTGATAAGACTCTTTTGCATCATTTAACTTTGAATGGCTTTGCAAAAGCTGTGATTGGCCTAAACATCCCCCTGTGAGAGGAGAGACAGAGGCAGCTGATTGAGAAAGTGTCTGCTGTTGCCAAATAGCCATTTCTACACTTACATTTGACCTTGTAGTGGCGGAGCTTGAACCGGACATTTACTGAGCGCTTTGCAGCCAATAAAAGTAAAATCCTGAACTTTTATGAGCATTAACAACAGAAGTTACAAGAGACAGAGCAGGTGTGTGCCAAAAACAAGCTAGAAAGGTGCCTTGATGGTCAAAATGTTGTTTGAAAACTACTAAGTGGTTTAAATACTGCACAAAATGTGCTGTAAGTTTACTAATCTTCAGGCCACCCAAGATGTTGATGACTTGTCTCTTCATTAGAACAGATTTGGAGATATTTAGCATTACATCATCAGTGGATCCTCTGCAGTGATTGGTCACAATGAGAGACTAAACAGCTGATAAAACATCGCAAAAAAACCCACAAGTAATCCACACCAAGTATGTCCATCAATTAAAATACTGTATCAAATCTATCATTAAGACACTTCCTTGCACTGTTGAGAATTACTTGTGGATTGTTGTGACAGGATACTTTTTATCAGCTGTTTGTCTCTCATTTTGACGGCACCCATCCATTGGTGATCCTAGCGATGTAACACTAAATCCAGATCTGTTTAAGAAACAAACTTATCGTGGATGGCCTGAGAGTGAATGAATTTTCAGCAAATTTTCACCTTTGATTTCTGCTTTGTTTAGCAGTTACAGGAAACAGAACAAAACAAACAAATAAGCTAGTATAAATTTACACACAAAACATTTATCATAGCTCATTTTGAGCAATAACAGTAAGATGAAGCGCTTGGGAACTCAAAATTAATGGTTGTGTAATGGAAAAAAGCTAAAGATTTTACACACACTCTTAAAAGTAAAGATTATTTATTGGTATCTGGATACATGGGAAATTTTATTCTACAAAATGTTTTTTATTTTATAAAAATGCTAAATCATTGAAATATTTTTCACACCTACTGAAAATTTTCAATGAATGAATTTTCAATCTGCGAGAGGCGGTGAGGCGCAGTGCATCTTGGACGGCGAGAGCGTCAAGGAGAGTTGAAATCAGGTCAACTTTAAGGTAATGAGCTATGACGGCATCCAATCGGAATGTAGAAATCCATCACTTTCGCGGATCCCAGATAATGCAGTCCTGTAAACTTCCGACTCTATTAGTTCTATTAGTTATTAGCACCCCAATCGCAACAACTTGATCCTCCATCACGATGTGAATTTAATAAGAACATGCACAATACTATTTATAGGCAACATTTTCCTGCTAGAATGCTTGTTTTTCAATGGGAATGCATTTGATTTGCTCAAAACAACACTGATTTGACCAACTGCATTATGCTAACATTACACTTCACCTGGTAGATTTCAAACAAATGAATGTTAATTTAAAACGTCTCGGTTACGTATTGTAACCCTCGTTCCCTGAAGAAGGGAATGGAGACGTCACGTCGGTGACCGAAAAATAGGAATCTTGCTTCGAGATGCCAAAACAACTCTGCCTGTATGCAAACATGCCAATGATTTTCATTGGCATACACTGATTAGGATCAGCTGAACACAATCGCCTTGCGAGTATAAGTAGGTCAGCTGATCTAGCGTTCATTAGGTCTTCGCTGAGGAGCCGAGCCGGTGTTGCGGCCCCTAGCGGCGGTACAGCCCCTATGGGATGGGACATGACTTACGAATAGGGATCCCTACCAAAGCGCCATAGAGACTGTCCCTTCCAGCCCCATGTGAGAGTCACCAACCCGCTGTGTTTGGTCTGTAGGAAGGTAGACATGGACCAGTACCGCACTATAAGTAACTGGACACTGGGATGTCCACTGTGTAGGATGTGCGGAAAGTCATTCTTTTTCAAGAGTAAGACACAACCCACATATATCATGAATTAATTCAAAGCATATGGAATATAGGAAGAGATTGTATTCTCAGAACTGGGGAAGGTATTTCTTACCTAAACCACCTGAGATACTCAGGATTACACTCAGGGGTTCCCAGCCCTCTAGCAGTTCTCAAGGATACATCGCCTCGAGGGCCTAGCGTCAGATGCTCCGCCACATCTGACTGTCGAGGGGATCGGAGGACTCACAGTGTCTACTAATAAGGATTACTGGAGAAGGATACCAAGCCGTCTGAACAGGTCCTACTCCGGCTCTTCAGGTCTGTTAGAGATGAGAACACGGGAAGAAACTGGTTCCACATGAAGGCTATAAAATCTAGCTAACGTGTTAGGGGTCGCTCAACCCGCAGCTCTACAAATGTCAACAAGCGAGGCGCCACGAGCCAATGCCCAGGACGACGCTACACTTCTAGTTGAGTGAGCGCGTACGCCGAGGAGTGTGTTCATTGAGAGACACTTGAACTCGACTGCTGGCAAAGGCTCAAGGGGACCCTCTCTCAATGCTCTTAGTACGAGAGAGAGGTCCCAAGAGGGTACAGTAGGAGGCCTAGGAGGATTTAATCTTCTAGCCCCCCTAAGGAACCTGATGACCAGATCATGTTTACCCAAAGACCTGCCATCGACAGGGTCATGATTCGCTGCGGCAGCAGCTACATAGACTTTAAGAGTGGAGGGAGACAGCCTTCGCTCCAACCATTGCTGTAGGAAGAGAAGCACAATTCTGATCGAGCATCTTAGGGGGTCTTCTCCTTGAGAAGAACACCACTCAACGAACAGGCTCCATTTCAACGCGTAGGCAGCTCTTGTTGAAGGCGCTCTTGCAGAAGAAATGGTGTCAACTACCCCTTGAGGTAGGTCACCAAAACCTCCGCGACCCGTCCAGGGTCCAGACGTGGAGTTTCCACAAATCTGGGCCCGGGTGCCAAAGGGTGCCCCGTCTCTGAGTCAGTAGATCCTTCCTCAGAGGAATCGGCCAGGGAGGGTCTGTCGCAAGGAGCATGAGTTCGGGGAACCAGGTCCTGGTGGGCCAATAAGGGGCTACCAGCAGGACCTGCTCCTCGTCCTCCTATTTATATATCAGAGTGGCCAAAAAATCTCTGCACGTTACAGCGTCGTTGGCAGGGCGGCGAGTGCGAATTTTGACGCTCTCACCAGTGGTGGTATTAATGCACAGTAAGCATTAGCCAGGTGAGTTTTTTTTTTTTTTCAGGGTTGGAGCTGAACTCTGCAGGACATCGGCACTCCAGGACAGATGTTGCCGACCCCTGTTCTGTAGTGTGACTTTGAAAACCCCATTTTGGAATCCTTATTTTTAAGAGTGTTGTATTTGGAATAATGTTTCTATGAAAAGACACATTTCAGTACAGTTGTAAGTGAAAGATACTTTTACTGCACCTTAAATGCAAAAGATACAAAAAAAGAAAAGCTGAAAACAAGCAGAGACAACAAGCTTAAATGAAGATTGTGAAGCTTGGTGATGCTGTCTCCCCTATGGAGCTATATCATGGAAAGGGTGAGAAACATGAGCTTGCCTTAGGCACAAAACCACCATCCTTAAATTCTGACACCGACAGATTTGCTGAATGATTCATTGTTGGGGCTCAGAGGAATTTCGCTCTGCTTTTGCATTTTTAAAATCTTCAATCTGCTGTGAGCTGAAAAAGCCCACACTTAACAATGGATTGATCCCTTCCGCTTGAGCGGTCCTCTAACATTTCAGTGATTGATCAGAGGCTAACCTTCCATCATTCATACTGCAGCCTGCGTGATAATGCAAACTAAACACACATACATGATTAATAATTAAGTTGGAGCATTGATGGGGCATTAAAATGCCTCTCCGGGGAAGCATTTATCAGCGCTTCTCACTGATAATGATGGCATTTCTCCTTTTGGTTTGGTTCTGACAAGTCAACTGGACAAAATGGCTCAGCTAGAATCATATATTCCACAGCAAATTGATTTAATGCAAGGAGCTCATGTGTGTTTTAATGCCTAGAGACTTCACACTGGCTGTATATCTTTTAAAAGGGCTAAATTAAGTTTTTGTAAAGGAGTATTGTTTTCACTTGGCGTTTTCCATGAGGTCTGCTTTGTATTTAAAGCATTAAAGCATTTTTTTTAAAGCATTAGAGGCACAAATTGCACGTTTACACAAGGGAAATTATTAGATATGTGGGGAAAAAACTTTAATGTGTCATCTCGTAACATCATTGTAACAAATGTATGTCAAAAATATAGCATTTAGCTTTTACTGGAAAATCATCAAACATTAAACAATAAACAAACATTTTTTCTAACTTTGATGCCTCAACTCTTTGAAACTGAGAAATTAAGAGAAGTATAAATCAGTAAAGCCAATTGCAACAAGCTTCTAATCATTTGCATTATGTGTTATGTACATAATCATCTCTGACCAACAGTATATCAATTTTCTCCTTTTCGGAAAACTCTGATGTAGTCAAAATATCTGGTAGTGTGGATTTTCCATGAAGTGCGTTTACTCCCTTGACTTCTGCTTCTTGTTAATATTATCATGTATTGTGCATGTTATTTTTTTGACAGACATCAATGTTGTGATATTTAAATGATGTGGATTTGAGAGCAGATGGATTGTGTAGTTCAATAATTCTTTATTTCTTGGCCAGCAAGTAATCAGTAAAGTGATTATTGCCTATGAGATTGTAATGTCAGTGATTTTAGTTCTAATATTATATCTGACAAGCAGCCTAAGTATCACAGATGCGATAACTTAAGTGAGGCATGAACTGAATATTTAAAATATTTCATTATGAACAAAGTTTATTTTGTGGTTTAAACAACTTACTCAGCGACAGACATGTTTGGATTGTTAAAATATTACATTCAGCTGCCACAAATTTGCAGACTTTTGAAAATGAATTTGTTATTATTATTATTATTATTATTATTATTTTGTTTAGAAGTTTAGAATTTTGGAATAGAAGTGGTGCCCAAAGTTATCTTTGATAAGAACAATTTGTAACACTTTATTTTGATGGTCCCTTTTGAGCAATCTGTTGACAAGAAGTAGCTTTGCACCTACATGTCAAATAATGCTAATTAGAATATTAGTACCCTCTCTAGTTAATATCGGCTTACAATTTTTTTGTGATGGTCTCCCAAAAGATGCTCTACTGACCTTTTTGCAACTTTGCAAGTACATATCAACTTATTCTAACCCTAACCCTACCAGTCTACCAATACTCTGCTAGCACTCTATTGAGAGTTAGTAGATATGTAGGTTCAATGCTACTTACAATCAACAGAATATGTTAAAGGGACCATCAAAATAAAGTGAAACCTAACTATCTTTTATTTAAACTTATTGAAATGCAGATCCTGTTATATAAAAATGCTTCCAGGAAATTTTCCATTATTGACCTTTAAGTACATTTTAATAAGTTAAAATTCCATAACCATTATTAAAAAAAATAACATGGCTTTGCAAATGTGTTTGAATATGTTTGAATCAGAACCGTTCCTTGTGCGGTGCAACTGGTGTAGTGGTGTACCAAAGGGGACACCCATATCCCTCCCCCCTGGAATGCAATTGTCAACATACCTAGGGGGCCTAATGTGTTCTTCTGGCATTAAAAAATCCTCTTCTTCTTTGCACTCTCTGTTCTCTGTGTGGTGCATCCTCCTAGTAATGACAATTGCAGCCTTTTCAAGTTCAAAATGGTTTAAAACATGCTTTTTTGAGCATGAAATAATAGCACTAATACCAGTAATCTGACGAGTGCAAGCGTTAGTAAATCACTCTTTCCTCCTATAAATGTCTGAAATGAAAAATTCCAACAAATGCAAAAGGTCAGGTGCAAATATAACTGTGTTCCTGCATTTTCAGCATTAATTTTTCACTTGTTTTTTTTAGTAAAGAGACAGTAATGCTTCACTATTTGGTTGTTCTGCCTGCTTGATAAACATACTACAGCTAGTTCAAAATGCAGCAGCTAGAGTCCTTACTAGAACCAGGAAGTACAGTATAAGCATAATAGCCCAGATATCCTTTCAGTCGAATCACTTCGACTTTACATATGGGAACTCTCCAGAGAGACCAATTGCCTTTGAGCTTCAAATAAAAGGCCAGTGAATATTGGCGTGCACTGATTGCATTCAGGTGCACCTCATCACTACGTCAGTATAAGAGGGCATGAATGCAGTGCACATGCAGCTTTTTGCTTCGGAGCCTTCGCTGTTCTTGAGCTGGAGACCCCCTCGGCTTTCGTTTTGAAGTTGGAGTGGAGCGTTTTTGAAAAAGAGTTCCTGTAATCTTCTGCTTTCTCATCTGACAGCGTTCACTGGATGGCTGTCAGTGGATTCTGTGGGCTGGTGGCCTTTTTAAAGGGCAGCTGTGCCAGCTTTTTGCATTCCAGTGAGCATAGACCTCTGAGTGCACAGATTTGCCACGATAGGTCTTCCCTGGGCAATCTAGGACTAAAGAGCAATTTCTCTCAGTTGGTAAAGCATTCTCTGGAATGTCGATCCGTCCGTGCGTTTCTGGGTGCGGGAGTTTCCTCATCTCATCGGACCGACACGATCGCTGCCTCACGTGTCTGGGCCGAGAAGACGCTGAGGCGGCTTTCGTGGACGGATTATGCACTCATTGCGAGTGGATGTCCATGGCTACGTTGAGGACCTCCCTCTCATTTGTGAGACGGCTCCCCTCGCTTCCATCCTGCGGCAGATTGTTGGATGGTAGTAGTAGGCGCTTGAGGGACCTCCAGGTGACCTTGCAGAATCTTCTGTCTGATGTAAAAGCCCCGTTACACTATCGAGTCCCGAGATGGGCATGGCACACTCTGGATTGCTGTTTCCCCACAGTGTCTCCGCCTATTCAGCCCGTGGTCGTCCAGTAGTCCAGCTGATCTGGAGCCACTTCAGCGAGGCCAAGATAGACCTCTTCGCCTCCCCCGAGTCTGCTAATTGCATGCTGTATTATTCCCTCGACAAGTCGCCACTCGGCAGGGATCCAGGGATCCTGGGCTCAAGTATGCCTTTCCCCCTGTGAGCCTCCTTGCACAGACACTGTGCAAGATCCAGGAGGATGAGGAGCAGCTTCTGCTGGTAGCGCCATACTGGCCCTCCCGGACCTGGTTTGCCGACCTCATGTTCCTTGCGGCAGCCTCTCGCAGGAAGATCCCCTTGAGGAAGGACCTTCTTTCTCAGGGGACGCGCACGATTTGGCACCTGGCCCCGATCTTTGGAACCTGCAAGTCTGGTTCTTGGATGGAACGTGACAGACCTCTCCGGCCTCTCTCCTGCCGTGGTATCACTATCATTTAGGTCATTTAGGGGGGTCTCCGCGTACCGCGACCTCAAGGGTCGTGGCCTGTTCCATGGGTGTTCCCATATGTAACGTCGAAGTGATTCGTCTGAAAGGGTAACACCTAGGTTCTGAACGTAACCCATGGTTCCTGAAGGAGGGAACGGAGAATGGCATCTACGCTAATATTAATCTTTCTCTCTCTTATTCTGTTTCTCAGTCGGTATCCAGATCAGATGGTGTATCAGCACAAAGAGATGATCTTCATCAGAGACCAAAAGACCTAGATGAGCCCTGTGGACAGATCACCGGAACCAATTGCACACAAACACACACATACGATAAGTCCTTTGCACAATCTGACATGTGCTTAAAATTAAACTGGAAATTAGGTGCTGGGCGTCCGGCCAGAGGAGACCTGGCCCCCTAACTAAGTTTGGTTTCTCCCAAGGTTTTTTTTTTTCCATTCTCTCATGGATGGGGTTTTGGTTCCTTGCCGCCTCTGGCTTGCTTAGTTCTGAGCACCTAATTTCTAGTGATCATCATCGTATTGATTACAGAGACCATCTCTGCATTTGATAAATAAATAGTTTAATCTCGTCATTATATATTACCATCACTTTATTCTCCTATTTGATAATGTTCAGTGCTTTGCTACAATCCTTATTTTTAAAAGCTCTGTATAAATTTAAAAAGTGATTGACAGTACTATTATAACACCAAAAGACAGTTTGTGCTGGCACAAGCTAATAGTACAACTGGCCCTTAGACTCTATCACAGCATGAAAATTAAAATGCTTAAAACAATTTGAATAAAATAGTTTTTCCATCGTAACTGTACAATACACTGTCACAGTGTGAAGTTATTTTAACTATCAAAACATATTATTTATGCTTCTGCACATTTTGCATGTAATCCTATTACCTTATAATTTTCCGCCTATTAAAACGAAACATTACTTCGATTTGTAAAGCCTTGTATTTTATAACTTGTATTAAAGTAATTATATAATTCTATAACTTGGATTAAAGAGTTATAAATTGGAGTTGTTTTTTGGCATACATTTTATTTTTCTATCTAAATCCTATTTATATGTTTATTTCAATTGTTTATATCAAAACATTGGCTGCTTTGATCACTCTTTGTACAAAAGACCACTGTTATTGACTATAAGCCTTAAAACCACGTATTGTTTAATTATTATTATTAATATATATGTATTTATTTTGTAAGTTAGATATTTTCAATTGGAGATATCCACTGATTTTTTTACTTGTCTTCTAAACTTTATTTGTAGTTACTTCAGAAACATTAATGAGGTTGGTTATTTGAAGTAAGGTTATCTATCTTCCTATCCCAGATGTCCTCTGTGTTTAAAGGCTCTGTGTGTATCATTTGCATGCATATTGTGGAACTGTTTTCAAATTAGATCTAAAAATAGACAACGGTCACCTTTTCTCACAAGGTCTAAATGAAAAAAATCATTAAAACAATTAGCTTGTTCTGTCAAACACATAATTTGGAATGTTACTTTGTCTTAGTGATCAAGTATAAAAGTTGAGTCACACCACACAAAAGAAACAAAAAAGAAAAAAAGACAAAAAACCAAAGCAAATTTATTTGCAGCAGTGCAGAGTTCAGTCTCTGGAAGCTTGGATGAAGCTCCCCAGTCCGTTGGCTCCTCCGGACCATTCGATATGGCTATGTGATTTAGTTCGACCGGCATCCCCCCAAGTTCAGCAGCGTCCGCTTTACATCAGTAACGTTGCGGATACCCCTGTCTTGCGTTCGGAGATTGTGGTCCTTCTAGCAAAAGGCGCAATAGATAGAAAATAGCCAAAAGATTTGAAGACGGGGTTTTACAGCCCTTATTTCATAGTGCCCAAGAAAGGTGGCAGGTTACGGCTGATCCTGGATCCTTCAAGCGCTGCCCTCGGAGGAGGCAGACCCAGCCCTAGCTTTGCTTTGTTCCGTCCGAGCACTAAGATGCTACATTGACCGGACACAAAGCTTCAGGACCTCAGACCAGCTCTTTGTCTGTCACGGAATGCCGTCTTCAAGCAGAGGATGGCAAACTGGATAGTGGATGTCATCGCCCTAGCCTACCAAGAGCAGGGTGTGCCCTGCCCCTTCAGTTTGCGGGCCCACTCAACAAGGAGTTTGGCATTGTCCTTGGCACTGGCACGCGGCCCCTCGCTGACAGATATCGTAGAGCTGCGGGCTGGGTGACCCCAAACACGTTTGTTTGATTCTATAGCCTCCGTGTGGAGCCAGGTTCCTCCTGTGTTCTCACCTCAAACGGGTTAAAGCACTGAGAGGCCCGGTTTGGGTCGGCTTGTTAACTTCTCCAGAGTGTCCATGTAGACCCTGTTGAGTTCCTCCATCCCCTTCAGCAGCCGGATGTGGGGGAGCCAGGCCCTCACGTTGAATCCCTAAAAGGAGGGCTGGGGTCCATGTGTGGTACCCAAAGTGTACCCCATGTGTGTACTCCACAGTTAAGACCTGGAGCCTGTGTTTTACCCAGCAGACTCCTGCCATCTAAGAGGGTTCAATCACCTCCCATATTCCATATGCACTGAAAAACTGTCCATATGTGTATTCATTCTAAGACCTCCTATGGGAAGGCTGGACTTCCGTATGTCCCTGTTCAACAAATGGGGAAATTCCAGTGCTCCAGATTACTGCCTGGAAAGTGCTTTGAAACAGTATCTGGCCTCTTGTGGTGAGTCCCAGCCTACATCAGGCTTGGTAGACTCCCGCAGGACAATGGAAGGGCCAGCGTTTTGGTAGGGATCCCAATTTGTCGGTCATCGTATGTGACTCAGAGTGACTGACTAAAAGGGAATGTCTCGGTTACATATTTAACCCTCATTCCCCGAAGAAGGGAACGGAGACGTCCCATCGCTAATGGTGCTGTATCGCTGCTGAGTGGCCAGGTCACTGGCTCGGCTCCTCAGCAGAAAACTAAGCATGCACACATCAGCTGCCTGTTTACACTCACGCGGTGATCAGCTGCAGCTGGATACAATCAGTGCATGGCAATGTTTATTGGCCTGTTTTCATACACGCAATGTAGATTGGTCCTCTCAAAGCGAGAACCCAATACGTCGGTCATCCGATGTGATGTTACATACGTAACTGAGACGTTCTTCAGTTTCATTTAATTGAATGAAGATGATTAGGTAGAGACACTGATTAGAACCTGGATGTAGATACATCTACAAATGGTTTTAAAACGCAAAATGGATTTCTCAAATCAAAAATTAATTTTAAAATAAACCAAAAAAGCACACAACCTTACAAATTGAGATTTATAACCTGGTTGAGCCTTTATTTTAATAAAGGCGTTTGCATGCACTGTAGAGTGTACACATATAGGGTTATTTCTGTATATCGTAATCAACATATTTCATGTAAACCTACTAATATATACAACAACATGCACATGCTTTTCCCGCTATTCTAATTTGCCCACTCTTGCCATTTGTTACGCTGCATTTTTGTACTTTAATCCAAACATTCATCCTCATTCATGTCCGTAATGACAGCAGATGAGGACAAAAGGATGAATTAGGAAATGCAAGCCAGTAACCTTTCAAACATGAGACTGCTAGAGTAATTTTGTCTGTCATTCATTTACGTTCATTGTTTTTAATATTTGTAAGAGAATTAAAATCAGTCATTTCCTGGCTTCGAAATGTATGCTTGACGCATACTGAACCTGAGCATACTGTAATATTGTTGAGCAAGTAAATGTGGTTGAAGTTTTCTGTGTGAGAGAAACTTTGTAAAGGACTGAAACTTTCAAACAAAATGTCATGAGTCAGAAGAGGTTATACACCCTCGCTATGCATTCAAATGAAAATGAATTCGGGCATGCACTGCCTAGTCTCGATGGGAATGTTTGCACAAGTGAAAGTCATCATGCATCTTTTTTTTTTCAAGTGAACTTTACTGGAGAATCAAGCTGATAATTTTATAATTTTCTGGTGATTCGCTAGTAGTTTTAGCGCACTCTACAGTTCACTGAATCATAGAATGTTTCTTGTGAGTTGAGGATGGTTTGTAGATCACGTTTCCAAAATGTCTATTTGATTTTTATTTTTGTTATGTTATGTCAGACTTGAAGAGATAAGCTAGTCATCGTTTATTCAACATCATGTAATTCCACACCTGTATGACTTTCCTTTCTGCTGTGGAACCCAAAATATATTTTAAAGAACATTGTGGTCCAAACAGTATTGCCTAGTAATGTTGTTTCTTGTTATACTGTATGTATTCAAATGCAATGAATAACTAAGTTTCAATCTATTTGTTTCAATGGGTTAACAGCACCGTTTCTGAGGAGTGCACATGTGCATAAATGCACAAAGAGTATGAAGTAAGAGGAAACCTTCGATGAACTGAACATCAAATAAAACAAAATAACAGGGAACAAAAAAAAAAACATTGATGCATCAGGTGCCATGTTCATTAACAGCATCTCAGAGATCTTATGAAGTTAGTTAGCAGAGGTTATTACTCCATCCCCTGTGTGTGAGACTTAATTAATGGCTGTCCTAAATTGTTGAACCAGTGTGGTTATCATTCGGGAAACATTCATGACTGATTGGTTAATAAATTGCATAACATCGCTTCGCAACACCTAATTGGTGTTAAAATAATGACTAATTGTGGTTAAACCAACCTGGTCTCATAAAAATATGTACCTTGGTGCACAGTTCGCCACAGTTTCAAAGAGAAGTGTCCACTGAGTGGCACTAAAACACAGGTTCAATACGTGAACCCTCGCAAGTTTTTATTATGTTGACATAGGTACGTTTTGCTGTGTTTTTATCACATTGCTTCAGTTACATATTGCAACGGTGCAGAATTTAAATATTCAGGGACTGTCGCTAAAAGTTAAAGCTTTATCATGCTGGAAATATGCCCTACAACAAATCCAACCTTAAACCTACCCTGTAGTGTTAACAAATGCAAACAGATTCAATTCACATTTGTTGATGCAACTGTTCAATTTCAACTTCCTTTTATGCAGATTTTATCAATTTTTATATCGAACTGCAGTTACACGAGATTTGAACCGGAGCTTTCCAACGCCTAAGTGCAATGCCGTATTACATGAGCTGCGCTCTTTGAAATTGGTATGAAGCTGGATATACAGTATGTGATGCATACTGCATAACATTCAAAAGCATCATTTTTTAATTCTCCCAACATATTATTATTGTTTTGAAGTCATAACATGATATGCTTATAACTATTGTGCGAAAATTATGGTTTAATAATCGAAACTTGAAAAGAAGTTAAAAGGAATAAAAACAGTTTTACTGCCTCTAGTGTTATTTATTTATTTTTTTAACTGCACTGATGTACTTATTGGTACGTATTTTGTGTCTCGCTAAAAAGAGCGCCCAGGTACCATTTTGTGCCATGGGACCAGGTAGGGTTGAACTCAAATCAGACTCAGGAATGGACTCTGCACTTCTTATCCCAGTCTTAGCAGTTTAGTCTATTAGTATTAGAGATCTCTGAGCAGCTAATGAACAAAACAAGTTAAAACCTATCTGCTGGATCAACACCAGAGAGAGAAATCACATCAGTCAGTGTAAAATTGAATTTAAATGCAATGACTCAGACCTTGTTCACAGCAGGTTATTTGTTAGATTCTCAAATAGATTAGATTTGTTAATGGTCTTTGCATTCTGCATACCGCCAGTAGAGCAGAAAGTGTTGCAACAGATTTAACTATGACAAATAATGAGGGAAATGAGGAGGCAATGAAGCCCATCTCGTAGGATGACAGCTTAACCATTTCTGTGCATTCTAACAAAGAACTTTCTTCATTATTAGCTGTTACACGTAACCAGAACAGATGTTTCATGATCTGAATCAGCAGTTCTGATTAGCTGGTGGTTTGTCACCTTATATTCAGGGGAATAAAATGGCACTAAATACAAATAATAATGAAACTAAGCAACCGTGTGAAAAGAAATACATACTTAGCATACTTATATGTTTTAAATGAATATACCTAAAAGAGTAGTTAATCAAAATTTGCTGACAATTTACTTACCGTCAGACAATTCAAGATGTTTGCTTCCTCATTAGAACAGATTTAGAGAAAATTAGCGTTACATCATATGCTAATCAATTGATCCTTTAAAAGGGTGCTTCAAAACGATCAAACAAAGATGTTAAAAACACATTACAATAATCCACAATTAATCCACATACAGTAACTCCAGTCCATCAATTAACATCCTGTGAAGCGAAAAGCTGCATGTTTACACATTTATCTGATGAAAATACCATTAAGAATAAGAATTCTCTTTTCGACCACTACAGTGGTGAAGTTTTACTTCAATGGGACAGGTTTATGCTAACAAATGCTGTTTTCATCAGATAAGGTTGATAAAACAACTACCAAACAATCTCTTAGGGTTTAAAAAGCGATCA
This sequence comes from Enteromius anoplus, assembly GCA_032359395.1. Taxonomy (NCBI): domain Eukaryota; kingdom Metazoa; phylum Chordata; class Actinopteri; order Cypriniformes; family Cyprinidae; genus Enteromius; species Enteromius anoplus. The sequence continues at coordinate 718,849 of JAUMHG010000008.1, read as the reverse complement.
TGCATATAATTCTAGTATCCACAAAAGAAAAGGATGGTCTTGGCTGTCAAACCCGCTGATTCTGATCCAGTAACAGCAGAGGCCAAGTGGCAGGATAATGTCCTCACATTTTTTAATACTGCTACTAATTATAATTAATTGCTCCCATTATAATCAACGAGTCTGTCTACACTTCAAAAACCCTACATGGCTTCTCATTCAGTTGGACACTTAAGTTTTTTTTTTTTTTTTTGTCAAGCAGTACAGCTACATCAGTCACTTTATTTGTTACTTTATAAATACCATATGTTTAAAATGGTCTGCTACAGTATGTTTACTTTATTTTGCACTTAAATAACTTCTACCTGGTTACATTAAGTGAATGTTTTTGCAAAATAACATAATTTCGAGAGGATCGATAAACGAGTAATCACACACAGCTGGCAGCTCGTTTCCTAATCATCCCTCGTTCATTCACACCCAATCAAATAATTTCCCCTTCACTATAAATTCTCTATGCTTTCATTCCCCCGCTTTCCGCTTTTGTGATTCCTCAGCCTGCCTTGCAACAACTGCTAACGCTACAGCTCAACTGTTGCAACTTCCCAATCACAAACAGCAAGGTGGTGCGGAGCCGGCCGCAGCCGGATGACGTCATACGCATACGGCTTTCCTTTCACTTCTCCTTGGTCACATAACTTATTCTATGCTCTCATTCACCCATTTTTAGGTCCATTGCCCACTTCCAGCCCCTAACCTCCAGTGGAGGTTCCCTGCCTCAGCGAGGCTTCCCTCCCCACCTGCTGCCAGTCCCCATCTAAATCCTCCAGCAGAGGTTCCCTGCCTCAGCGAGGCTTCCCTTCCTACCCGCCGCCAGTCCCAATACGCTCCTTTTAACCTCCGCAGAGGTTCCTTATACCCATATGTTTATATTGTTTGGCTTGCTTGTTTTCCAACCCACTAATCCATGTCTCTGTCTCTACCAGCAGGTTGCCGGACTATCCAGCTCCCCAATTCACCCCGTTCCACACACACTATAAGTCCTCACATTTTTTACACGTGTTTAAATCAAACTGGAAGTAAGGTGCTGTGCATCCAGCCAGAGGAGAACTGGACCCAACTAAGCTTGGTTCTTACAAGGTTTTTTCCCCCATTCTCTCATGGATGGGGTTTTGGTTCCTTGCCGCTGTCGCCTCTGGCTTGCTTAGTTGGGGACACCTGATTTCCAGTGATCATTGTTGTCTTGACTTCAGAGACCGTCTCTGCATTGATAAACAAAAGTTTAATTTCGTTATCTTACATTACCTTCACTCTATTTTGCCTACTATTCTCCTTCGTCCAGGATCCTCTCTCATTGCATTTTTGGGTGCAAATTTGGCTGCTGTCCTTTCAAGCTTTTTTGGAGGGCAGACGGTGAACGAACCGAGCGCCGAACTCTTGCCCACGCTAGGGTTCTATCCATTAGGGTTCGAAGTTCGCTGTTCTCCCGCCTCGCTCCCAAGACAGCACGCCAAATTTGCTTATTATTCATTAAGAAAATCATGAACTCTTGAAAGCCAGCTTGTGATTTGATAGATTAAATTGAACGCTAAAATGAGCTAAACATGGGTAAGAATCACATCTATTAATTTATTTAGAAGCATATTAAAATGCAATTTATTCAGTCACTTAAATGAACATCTAAAAGCTATGATTACAGTTTTAATTTAAATATATGCTTTTGATATTTGGGACATAAAATCTATAGTGTTAGATAAATGAACGTAATAAAAACCTTAGACTCTTTAAAATATTAAATAATTTTCACCTTTTTATGACAAGTCAAGATAGTAAAAATGAAATTAAATGGAATGATAATTATGAATTACTCCGTTTTTATATTATCAAGTCATTATGTTATATATGATATTCGTAAGTTTTCTTAGTTTTTAAAAAAAAAAATATTTTTTACTTTTCTTTTAATTTTGACTTATTTGTAATATTTTATTCCTCAAAATTTGCAGCATTCACTTTATATTCATTCAGAAAATGAATATAACTAACCCTAACCGCTAACCCAGTGGTGTGAAGACACTTCATCAGCGAATCACACCACTGGAATGTGAAGGGACTAAATTACACTCAGAGCCCTTCTTCTATGGCAAGAGTTATCAAACTTTTTTATTGTGAGCTGAACCCGTTTTTACTATTTTCACTACTTCACTTTTTTTTCTGATGGTGGATAGTGACATGTGGCATGCAAGTAAACAGATCAAATATGTATTGTTTGTAAAGTTCTATCCACATAATTGTTGGAAATTGGAACATGCATTGTAATCTCACTGGCACATTAAGCTCACAATATATGCAGGAGTCAAGAGAAGCACCATTTACTCAAAAGAGATGTTTGCAACTGTTATAATAAGAGTGTTGTGTTTTGTATTGAAATTCCGCTCACGACTCGTGTAGGGAGACTCAGGCTTTCATCCAGCACTGTGCTATCTGCTGAACTGGTGACAATGAACAGCCAAAGATGCTTTATTTCGAAATAATTCAGCAATCAGAAAGAGACACAAAAGATACACGGTTTAGAATCTTCCATATGATTAAAATGAAAAAAAAAAAATAGCCAAACTTAATGAAATGACGAAGAAAAAAATTCAAATGACATTTGCTAGCTGCTCATGTTTAATATTGGATTAGTTGTTTAGCTGATTTTCAGCCTAAAAATCTTACATACTCGAGCAATTTTATATATTTTGCTGAGCTGGAAAAAAGGTTGTTACAATATCAAATTTCATATAATTGAAGCATTTATTTTTTAAATAGGGCATAAATACTAAAGTACAAAAATACAACATTAAATATATTTTTAATGTATAAAATAAAATGCGTACTGAAATATCTCTACCATGTACACTTGACCTTTTAAAAGATGTTAAGATGACTGCATCAAAAGAACTTCTCAAAAGGGATTTTATATCCATAGAAAGTACATTAAATAAGTTTTTGAAAAATAAAGTCAGTATCAGATCCGAGAGTCCCGGCCTTAAATAAGCTAGATTTCCTCCCTTCCGCATCTCGTTCTTGGATCCCTCTGTCACCCCTTTTCTCTGCCACTAGTCCTCACCTTCCTTCGGGGGGCACGCGGGGTTCAAGCCAGATGCCGAGCTCTGCCCTCGCAGCCAAGGGCAGATATATAAAACTCCTAGGGCTCTGGAGTCCGCCAAGCTCCCGACTCTCTCCCCTGGACAGCAAGCCAAACATGCTATTATATTCTATTCTTATTATGAGGAAGTGTGAACTCATGAATACATTTTAGGGGAGAAAACAAAAATTTTCAGCAGTATTATAATTTTTTGTATTACTTAATAATAGTATTACATATTCATATTTAAATGTATATTTATGTAAATATTGTGTAATTAATCATAAATTAATCATTTGACAGCACTGATATAAAACAACAAAACAGCCTTGCTATATGTATCGCATGAATAAACCAGAAACAAATCTGAATCTTTAGAGCTCTTGTTTTGGTGTTTGTGACATGCTGTTTGAACCGGGACTCTGTGGAGAGTCCAAAATCGTCACACTGGAGAAATCATGTGCACCACAGCAGGTGTCTGCAGCCTCTTTCTCCTCTCAGTAAATGGGCCAGGCTGCTGTAGCTCATCCAAGGACAGATTTTCATGCAATGTTAGGCTCGGCAAACTGTAACAGGGTCCAATTCTTGTAAAAAACCTAGGACTCATAATTAAAGATGCGGTAAGTACGCTGCCATCCTCAACCTAAAACTCTGCCCTCCGACAACATGATTGGCTAAAACAGCACAGGCCATGCCCTTGAAGAGACAGAGTTTAACCACCCCTGTTTAGAGAAGTACTGCATGTAGTGTGTCACCAGTATAAGACTGATCGTTTTTTAGGGTCCAGTTGCAACTTTTTAACTAAACATTACAAGGTCAAAATTGCTTACAATAAGATTTATAATATACATTAAACATAAGAATGAGTTAGATTTTTAATGATGTTAACATCCTATTAAAATTCAAACCCTCAAAACATGCTAATCATAAGTAAATCAAATCCTTACTGACCTA
>JAUMHG010000008.1:599449-609866 GCA_032359395.1 Enteromius anoplus | reverse complement strand
CCCACCCCCCTCTGACGCATCCTCCTCCACCACAAACTGTCGAGACGGGTCAGGCCTAGTTAATATGGGAGCTGAAACAAAGCGACTCTTAAGAGTCTCTAAAACGCCGCCTGAGCCTGCACAGACCAGCTGAAGCGTCTCTTATTGGAGGTGAGATCCGTCAGAGGAAGGGTGACCTGACAAAAATTTCGAATGAACCGCCTGTACAAATTGGCGAACCCCAGATATTGGACTGATCTATAACTGTCTGGGGTTGGCCAATCTACCACCGCCCTTACCTTGGCGGGGTCCATTCGGATACCCTCGGAAGAGAGAACAAATCCTAGGAACGGAACCGACTGTGCGTGAAACTCGCACTTCTCCACCTAAGCGAATAAACAATTCTCCAGTAGCCATTGAAGCAGTCGCCTGACATGGTCGCGCTCATTCTGGGAGAAGATCAGTATATCGAGAAAGAAGAAAAGTAGAACCCCACCCCAGCTGGAGAGGAAGAGGCCGAATGATGCCTGCTACTAGAGACTCGTGAATATACCTCCCCATGGCCTCCCGCTCAGACCTGGACAGTGAGTATAGACGCCCTCTAGGAGGAGAAGTGCCAGGCAACCGGTCTATCGCACAGTCATATGGCCGGTGCGGAGGTAGGGACGCAGCTCGGGACTGAATACCGCTCTCAAGTCATGGTAAGCCTCTGGTACACCCGCCAGGCTCATCGGCTCCTCCTGCAACACAGAACCAGACATTATGGGAGAAAAAAAAGCACCCGCACAATGAGCCAAACAAAAAGGACTTCACTCCAACCCAGAGTTACTAGACCAATCAATATGGGGGTTATGCTTAACCAACCAGGTGTGTCCCAAAACTACAGGGGCTGTGGGGGATTGGATAAGGACAAAGCGAATCTCCTCAGCATGATTGCCAGAAAGTGTGAAAGTGACAAACTTAGTGACATGAGTAATCTTGGTAAGATGGGTACCGCAAAGGGCACTGGCCGATTTAGGCTCAGCCAAGGCAATGGGTAGAAGTCCCAGGTGTGTGGCCAGATCAGAATCCAAAAAATCACCCTCAGCTCCTGAGTCAATCAAGGCCCAAACTTGATGAGCAGTGCCATTGAACAATAACGAGGCCTGAAACTCACAGCGACCTCCAGAGGGCGGCCGAGTCTGGGTGGCGCTTACCATCTTCGTTCCCTTAGGTGGATAGCGCCGTCTAGCTGCTGGGCACGATGCGGCCATATGACCTGCCTACCCGCAGTACAGACACAGTTGGTTGTCCAAGTGATGACGCCTCTCTCTGACCATCAAACGAGCTCTCCCAACTTGCATAGGCTCCTCCTCTGAAGCAACAAGGAACTGGGGAGGCATGCTGCCTGCCGCTCCTGAAATGGCTCCAGTGACGGTCTCAGGGAGAAAGGCATTCCTCCGATGGCATGAGTGGAGGGAAATCCGGTCATCCACCCGGATAGCAAGGTCAATGAGACCATCCAGGCTAGTAGGCAACTCGAGGGAATAGATCTCATCCTTAATGTACTCGGCCAGTCCATGGAGAAAGTGATCCCAAAGAGCCTTGTCATTCCAGCCGCAGGAAGCAGCAAGCGTACGAAACTAAATCGAGTAACTGGATACTGACTTCTCCCTTGCTGTAGCAGCGCCAGAGCTCGTGCTGCCTCGGTGCCTTGGGCTGAGCGGTGATCTCCCCTTGTTGCCGACCCAGAAGAACGCCCTGCTGCCCAAGGGCTCAACGTACTTCATCCTCCTCTACTGAGTCCATAGTTTTGTGAGTAGATTCTGTGACGGTGCGAGGGAAACAGGGGACTCAAATGCAAAGGTTTACTAGTGGAGGTTTATAAACAAAAGGCAAAGACAAAAAACTTAAATGAAAAACAGCGAGCAGTCTCTGGGATAATCCTGCTCTGCCTGCAGGACGGAGCAAACAGAAAGGCTGGGAACTTCCAGACAACACGCTCGCAGTAGTTCCACAATGTTAGTTACACTTGAGGCAGAAACGGGTGTCCTCTCCACTATGAGTCCTGGGCACAATTAAAACAAAAGTCAGAAAAGCAAATACAGCATGAAATTCACATAGACTAGTGAGTGTAACACAATATATTTCCTTTATGTGTAATTGTATAATAATTAACAAATAAAATGTTAACACGTGAAGTGTTGTAGATTCATTATTTTGTTACTTTAAGAATACTAATATATCAGTTTATGTGTAAGATAAATACTGATGTTGTCATCCAAATCTTACATAAGAGCATTAGTAACTTGTGTTACTTACGTGTAAAGCATCCGTTAATGATTTACATAATTTATTATCATAATCAAAAACATACCCGTTTGTAGCATAATTTCAGTTCCATTTCAGTCGGTCACTCCGAGTAACGTCGGATATGGCCGACGAAATTGAGATCCCAATCAGTTATATCCAACATAACGTCTCCATTCCCTTTTTCATGGAATGAGGGAAACGATTATTGCACGTTGTTGTTCTTCTGGTTATTTATATAGAGGCTAATAAATCTCTTATGGAAGCCCATTTCTGGCTCTGGAAAACTGTGACTCTTTTGCAAATCTGACTTTTTCAGAATTATGAGACATAATTGTGACTTTCTTGTAATTGAAAGTTTATATCTTGCATTTCTGACTTTTTTAGGCAAAATTGAGAGGCATAAACTTGAAATTGTGTGTTACAATTTCTGAATTTTGGGAATTAAAATCAGAAGTCAAAAAAACCTAAACAAAAACTTGTTTCTTGAAATTTAGTCTTTTCTTGCAATTGCGAGTTTATAACTTTTAACTCGCAAGTGCGACTTTATGCAATTCTAACTTTATGATGTAAACTCACACTTGTTAGTCACAATAACGTTGCAATTACTTGTTTTTTTTTGTGACAGAAACAGGCTTACATATGTAACGGTGGCATACGCCCTCACTCAAAAAGTCTTTAAAAGGAAGAAATTATATTTACTTTGTTCGAGTGCCAGCCAGGAAATTCCTGACAAAAAAATAAATGCTACTTCACCCAGGATACAGTAGTCATAACCACCTGTTACATCAAAAAATAAATAAAAAAAGTCAGAGAAAATTGTTGTCAATCAAAATGCATTTTACAATGTCCACACAACAAAACAATCCAGCAACTCTGGTCTGGATTGAAAAAAAGATGAAAAAGGCAAAAATAAAAATAAGAATAATTAATCTCTGAAGAATTCCGCCTGCTGTGTCACCTATGACACATCTCAGTGGAGGCAGATTCGCGTCCTAGCCCATTTATAAATTATCCACAAAAAAAAAGAAAGAAAAGAAACATATCATAAACATTGACAATTACTTATTAACATCAGTTACAATCTTAAATACACAATAGTAAATCACAGTATTCACAATATTTAAATAAACCTAGCAAAAGTGCGTGCGTGAATAGATGTTTGTGTGTGCGTGAATAAATATTTGTGTGTGCAATGGCAGCGCTCGGTTACTGACCCAGTTTGCAGTCAAAGGAAAGGATCTGCTTGAGTGGTGTCTTCTGGCATCGGATAAGTGAGTAGAATGTCTTATTCGTTTTCGGAACAGCTTCGCTTTAGAATGATCTTTGAAGTGCCACGCTTGGAGGTTGCAATTAAAATCTCTCCATAGGAAACAATAGTTCAATGAACCCGTCTTCTCATTTCACATGGTCAACCAAACACTCACTCGGCAAACTGCCAAACTCTTGGATGACGCATCCTTCCTCAGGTCTGACCAACTTTTTAGCCATTTCCTTCCGCTTGTTAATTGTAACTCCACCCCACTTTTGCAAAGTTAAAGTAAATTTCAAAAATAAACTAAACAAAGATGTGGCATGGTTTCCTTTCGTTTGCCCTTCGCCACACATAATCTCTATCTTATGGATAACTTAAATGTATTTAAAGCAGTGCCTCTTTGTCTTCATCTATGTTTGAAAACCTGGTATTGCAGTTCCTTGCGGAGTTTTATATTCTATGGGTGGGTTGTACTCCGGCTCAGCTCAGCTTGGACAAATCGAATGTTTCGAGGTGAATGTGTATCTGTCAGTCACCCCACCGGAGTGAATCTTGTATTTAGTAATCACAGATTCTAGTCTACGTCTTGGAATTTATGACCCAAATAAGTATGTTTACCGGATATTGTCATCTGAATTAAGTAACACGTCTGCCACCCTTTGTTCTGACTAACTGAGGAAAAATAAAATTACAGTAAATTGCAGTACCAATGGTGAATATATCTAATGATCCCTTAGCTCAAATCACTGTTGAAAGGCGGTCCTCAGTGGCGCTGTCCGAGCGCCCTCAGCGGGAACCTTCTCCGGAGTTTTAAGTTCCTACCCGGACCGCTTTCAACTGAACACCTGTGGGGACTTTCCACCACAGGTGTTTGCTATCATTCACAGTATAAAAGGAACCCACTGAGATCAGTTCAAACATCATCTCTGAGCGGTTTCCCTGGATTTATTGGACTGACCTGACCTGTTACCTACCTGGATTGTTTATTTCGACGTTGATTCTTGCTTGTTGCCCCGAACTCTGCCTGGACCCGATCTTCTGATTCTTGCTTGTTGCCTCGACCATTGCCTGGACTATCGTTGCAGATATCTGCCGGATACCCTGACCATTGCCTGTTTACGGTACTGTTTTTGAACTGTCTCCTCTGTTCACGTCTGCCCCTGTTTGATTCTAGCATGTATGACCAAGAGTATGTGAATAAAGAGTTGCAAATGGATCTACCGTCTGCTGAGCCTATGTTACAATCACATCAAACCCTGCAAATTATTTTTGTTGTTATACTTTATTCTCAAATTATTAATGTTAACAACATCAGCATTGCATTTCAATTTCAATTTATTTACAGTCTAATTGTCACATCATTCAAGAAATTATTTTAACCCAAAACACAAATTATGTTCCCTTCAAACTGGTTGTTTTTAAAATACATATCCTGTGTAAACTCATAATCATCTGTAATCAGAAGCACATTTAAAACTGGAATATAATTCGCCATCAAACTGATAAAAGTATTTATTCTAGCTGCTGTGAGAAAAGGCTATAAACCATCCTCCTGCAGTATCCTCATGTGACAACTTCTTTGTGTTTACAGACGCAATGTCCCATAATGACACAGTGCCATGCTTGAATTTCCAGCCCAAACCTATGTGAATTGGGCTAAAGTAATAAAATAAATAATCAGGCAATGATTTTCAACACTGGTTGGTTTTGCTCAAATGTTGATTTTGGAAAATTTTTAAAGGGTTAGTTCACTCCAAAATGAAACTTCTGTCAGTAATTACTCACCCTCGTGTCGTTCCAAACCCATAAGACCTTTGTTCATCTTTAGAACACAATTTAAAGGTGCCATAGAATGAAAAACTATAGGTTACTTCCGTAACCCCTGTTCCCTGAGACATGGAACGAGTACTGCATCTGCTAGGATGCTCATGGGGCAATCTCCTTTTTTCCCTTAACAGAAGCCTATTTAAAAATGCAGTTTTATTATTTATTAAAACTGCACGGTCATTGGCCGCTGTGGGGGGGCTTATTTTAACCAATTGGGCAAGGCCCCGCGAACAGCGGGACAATGCCGTCTACCACACCCCATGGCGTGATACCGCTGAGCCAATGGCTGCGGATCGCACCATAGTGGCGTGATGGGGTGTATCCCGCATCTAAAAGGAGGCTAGTAAGCCTTAATATGCGAGATGGCAGCGGAGTATGGCCAGCTCAGCAATTAAGAACTCTATGCAGAGAGAACCCTAGCATGCAGTGCTGGGATGTCCAGATTATAAAACCTGGCAAAGGTGGCCGGCCGCCTCACAAATCTCTGACAGAGAAACGCCACTGACCCAGGCCCAGGTTGAGGCAGTGGATCTGGTGGAATGGCATTTGACTCCCAGGGGGCATTCTAGCCCCGCTGAAGAATAAGCCAGTAGAATCGCGTTCACAACCCATTTTGCGAGCCTTTGCTTGGAGACCGGTAGTCCTTTGGAGCGGATGCCGAAGCAGATAAACAGCTGATCAGAGTGTCTGAAGTCAGCTGTTGCTCAATATATATTCTCAATGCCCTCACCGGGCAGAGAGGGTTGGAATCCTGGACCTCAGAAGGCGGCAAGGCCACTAGAGAAACCACCTGTGCCTTAAAAGGCGTAGTGAGCACTTTGGGTACATAGCCATACCTTGGTTTAAGGGTGACTTTGGAGTCATTCCGCCCAAATTCTAGGCAAGCAGGGTTGACAGACAGCGCTTGCAGGTCACCTACTCGCTTAACAGATGCCAGTGCTAAAAGCAGAGCAGCCTTAAGCGTCAGCGCTTTCATTGTCACCGTTTGGAGGGGCTCAAAAGGGATAGTAGGTCGTTTTTTTAGGGTAATTGGCCATGGGGCTGCTGTCAGCATTGCATACAGGTCCGCTATCCACGGCTGGTTCCTCCACAGAGGGGCTACCAGTAGAAGTTTGTGACCTTCTTCTCAGACACGGCTGATGACCTGAGGTATCAGGGATGTCGGAGGGAATGCATACAGAGGAAGCCTCGGCCAGATTTGGGAGCGAAAGTTTTGCAGGGCCCACTCCAGGAGGCGCGCTGCCATCTCTTGAAGGCGTTTTGATGAAAGGCCCCCTTGGTGATTTATGTTTGACACCACTGTCATACTGTCTGAGCGAACCAGAACGTGACTGTCTCTCAGAAGTGGAAGGAAGAAGTGACACGCATGACACACGGCCATCATTTCTAGACAGTTGATGTGTAATCTGCTGTCCTTCTCTGACCATAGGCTGGAGGCCGGAGAGCCCTTGTACAGCGCGCCCCAACCCGTCTTGGATGCGTCTGTCAGAAGCACTCTCCTCCTGTTCATCACACAGAGAGGGACTCCCTTTTACAGCCATTGAATGTCTCTCCATAAGCACAGTGCTGAAACACAGGCTGCGTCTATTCTGAGCCTTAGGTGGCCGAGACGCCAGGCTAGCGGGGCCACCCGTTTCTTTAACCAGAACTGCAGGGGCCTCATTCGCAGGAGACCCTGCTGCAGGACCGGCGAGGCTACTGATATCAGACCGAGCATCCTCTGGAAGGCTTTCAGAGAGCGCTTGGGGCCGGGCTTGAAAGTCGTATGATCGACCCAGAAAAACTATCTGTTGGCTGGGGGACAGCTTGCATCTTTGCGAAATTCACTCTGAGTCCCAGGTGATGCAAATGGTTGAATAATCTATCCCTGTGCCTTGCTGCCTGCATCCGCGATGTGGCCAGGATAACCCAATCGTCCAAATAATTCAGCACGTGGATTCCCATCATTCTCATAGGGGAAAGCACCGCGTCCATGCACTTTGTAAACGTGCGGGGGGCTAGGGAGAGACCGAAGGGGAGGACCGTATATTGATATGCAATCCCCCCGAAGGCAAATCTCTAGAATGGCCTGTGATGGGGATATATCTGAATATGAAAGTAAGCCGCCTCCCGGCTGGATCTGCGAGGGGATTTTCCTGAGAGTTATCATTTTGAAGCACCGTTTGACAAGAGCGCGATTCAAAACTTCAGGGAAGAACGGTGGGGTCCGCTGACGAGGGGCTTGTGGGCGCCCCGGCAGGTACCACTCGTACAGCCTACTTCAGGAGGGCTCCTCAGGGGGAGACCAGTCGAGTCCCAGGTTAGAAATGATACTAAGATGAAGAATGTACTATCCTGTAAGGTGATAAAAATAAACATTGGTAACTGCACATGTTTTTATTGCACAGTGGGAGAACTATTAACTGTTCTTGAGGTAGATTGCCTGGGGAAAGAAACTGTTCTTGTGTCTGACAGTCCTGGTATTTGGTGCTCTATATCGCCGACCAGATGGCAACAGTTCAAAAAGGTCAAAGCTTGGATGTGAGGGATCCTGAGTGATTTTCTGAGTTCTTTTTCTCACTCTGGATGTGTACAGTTCTTGAAGGGTGGGCAGTGGTTCACCAATAATCCTTTCAGCAGATTGAACAGTCCTCTGTAGTCTTCTGATGTCTGTTTTTGTAGCAGAGCCTAACCAAACAGTAATAGAAGTACACAGGACAGACTCAATTACGTCTGAGTAGAACTGTTTCAGCAGTTCTTGTGGCAGGTTGAATTTCCTCAGCTGGTGTAGGAAGTCTTGGGAGATGATGGTCCCCAGGAACCTGAATGACTCCACTGCTACCACAGTGCTGTCTATGATGGTGAGAGGGGGGAGAGCAGGGGGGTTCCTCCTGAAGTCCACAATCATCTCCACTGTTTTGTGCGTGTTGAGCTCCAGGTTGTTAAGACTGCACCAGACAACCAGCTCTTTAACCTCCTGTCTGTAAGCAGACTCGTCACCGTCCTGGATGAGGCCGATGAGTGTGGTATCATCTGCAAACTTCAGGAGATTGACAGAGGGGTCTTTAGAGGTGCAGTCATTTGTGTACAGGGAGAATTGCAGTGGGGAGAGAACACAGCCCTGAGGAGCTCCAGTGCTCGTCATCCGGGTGCTGGATGTGATTTCCCATTCTCACTAGCTGTTGCCCCTATGTCAGAAAGCTGGTGATCCACTGACAGACAGAGCTAGGGACAGAGAGCTGGGCCAGTTTGGTCTGCAGGAGTAATGGGATGATGGTGTTGAAAGCAGAGCTGAAGTCCACAAACAGAATCCTTACGTAAGTCACTGGTCTGTAAAGATGTTGCAGGATGTAATGCAGTCCCAGATTGACTGCATCATCCACAGACCTGTTTGCATGGTAAGCAAACTGCAGGGGGTCCAATAAGGGTCCAGTGAAGTCCTTCAGATAATTCAACACCAACCTCTCAAGAGACTTCATGACCACAGATGTTAGTGCCACCGGTCTGTAGTCATTAAGTCCTGTTATCCTGGGTTTCTTAGGGACGGGGATGATGGTGGAGCATTTGAAGCAGCCTGGTACTTCGCACAGCTCCAGTGATCTGTTGAAGATCCGTGTGAAGATGGGGGCCAGCTGTTCAGAAAAGGTTTTCAAACAGGCTGGAGACACACCGTCTGGGCCTGGTGCCTTTCTTCTTTTGGTTCTTTCTGAAGACTTGACACACATCATCTTCACTGAACTGAAGGGCAGGTATGGGGGAGAGGGGGTTTTATGGTGGTGTTAATGGCTGAGTGAAGACATGTTCTGCGCGGGTGTGGGGTGTTAGACTTGGAGTTTCAAATCTGCAGTAAAACTCATTCAGGTCTTCAGCAAGTTGTTGATTGGCCTTAGTGCTGGGGGATGGTGTCTTGTGGCTGGTGATGGTATTCAAACCATTCCACACTGAAGTTGGGTCGTTGAAAATAAACTGGTCTTCCAACTTTTTAGCATAGCTCCTTTTAGCTGCTTTAATCTCCCTATTCAGCGTGTTCCTGGCCTGGTTGTACAAGACTCTGTCCCCTTTCCTGTAGGCGTCCTCTTCAGCTTGACGAAGATGTCTGGGTTTAGCTGTGAACCATGGCTTGTCATTATTAAATGTTAAATGAGTCCTGGTAGGGATGCATAAATCCTCACAGAAACTGATGTATGATGTTACAATCTCTGTGAGCTCATCCAGATCGTTGGTGGCAGCCTCAAAAACAGACCAATCAGTGAGGTCGAAACAGGCTTGTAATGTCCACTCTGTTTCGATGGTCCATCTCTTTACAGTCTTTACTGCAGGTTTAGCAGATTTAAGTTTTTGCCTGTAAGTTGGCATAAGATGAACCAGGCAGTGATCAGAAAGTCCTAAAGCTGTGTGATATGCATCCTTAATTGTGGTGTAACAGAGATCCAAAATATTACTGTCTCTGGTGGGACATGTAACTGGACTCAGACTGAGCAGATGGGGCACGGTCATCGAAGCTCGACACATCATCTGGTTCGGAAGCTGCGAGAGAGGCGTCCTCGAGCAGCTCGTCATCTGAAATCCAGAAGGAGACGAGGTCACTCGCGGAAGGAGGGGTGTGGTCGACGGCATTGGCCTGCTGTTCGCAGGGCCTTGCCCAATTGGTTAAAATTAGTCGTTTTAAAATTTTACGTTTTTAAATGGGCTTCAGTTAAGGGAAAAAAGGAGTTTTCCCTATGAGCGTCTTAGCAGACGCAGTACGAGTGAAATGTCGAAAGGGAACTGAATTTACCTTGGCATGGTTGAATAATAACAGTTCAGTACATGGACATTACATACTGTGAGTCTCAAACACCATTGTTTCCTACTTCTTATATAAATCAAGTGATTGCAAAAGATTACTGAAAAAGGGTCAAATTCCAACACAACACAGACTGTTATGTAACAGTCTAGAGGCATAATAGTTACGCTTACCACATTTGCATATTCCCGCCCATGCTTACCATTCAGAAGGGTCGATTTGCATTCTCAGAACAAAAGGTTGTTCTACAAAATCGGCATCTTCGTCTGATACAGGCTCAAACATATAAGGTTGAATCCCTA
>JAUMHG010000008.1:571361-582150 GCA_032359395.1 Enteromius anoplus | reverse complement strand
CAATATAAGATAGAGTGAAAAATTTAAGGGGATCTGAATACTGTCTGTACCCACCGTGTATATATATATATATATATATATATATATATATATATATGACTGCAGCAATTAATATTTTGTCACACATTGTTTTATTTAGTTCCAAACAGTGGGAGAGTCATGATCTCTATTTAAGACAAAAAAAAAGTGATTCTCAGGTTATTCAGAATCGTGCCGCTCTAATTTTCTTAGCTTTAGCTGAAAAAAAAAAAACATACTGTATGTCCTTTCTTTTGTTCCCCATTCAGAACTATAGTGTGCTTTGGAGTGAGGTAAACAATACCTGTGACATGAAGATGAGTACTGCTATTACATCAGAAGCCACTTAACATGTCTTGTCTTTATCTGTCCCCAAAATACATTCTCCAACATTACTAAGAGAATATAACGTATGCATTCCTGCTGTGAAATCAGATCCTAGAACAGATAAACCAGACACACCCTTGTCTCTATGACGAAATGTCATATGTTCACATGAATTCATGAGGCAGTCTACTAATGAAGTAATGGAAAAATTTGTTTTTATTTATTTCACTTTCATTCTATCTGGTTGTTAGCCTGTTAAAAGCGCCTAAAGGGTGTTCTGGAGGGTTGGATACCGCTCAAAAAGTGGGCTAAAATAAGTAACAATGGTAGTGATGCTTCTCTTAGCAAACACAACTAATAATAGTTCTTTTAAAATGGGTTGAAGCCCAGAAGTACTGCAAGCCTTTATTTGTATATATTACATTATGAGAGATTATTGTATCCAGTCACAGTCATTTCCTGTAATCCTTATTGATGTCACAGTCATGTGCCAATGATCGACGTATCTGATTATGTCAGCCTGCCTGCAGTGGGTGTTACATGCATTTGTGCCCTAAAAACCTGAACTTGTCAAAGACAGCTCTCACTTATCTAAACTATGAACTGTAGCAATGAAGAGGCTGCATAGCGTGCCTCCAGAAAAGAAGGGTGGGGATGAGTGTCTGTTGAGGCATGAGGCCATTGTAACGCTTGGAAATTACGGGAAATCCCACCTCCCCAAATCCACCTCCGCACCCCCTCCTTCTCCCCTTCTTTTCTGAAGCCAGCACAAACTAATTATCTGTGCTAGCTTGATTCCGTTCCTGTGCAACAGGCAGCTACTGGAGCTAAGCCTCGTCCAGACTTGGAACAGTTTAACTTCATAAAATAAAGTTTATGTGTGGGTAAACATTGCCATTGACGACAGCATACATGCAGGGCAAATTAAGATTAAGGTAATCTAAGATAACAGCCAATCATAAAGTGAACTAGGTCAACTGTTGTTGATCTCTGACCGGTGTTACTGCAGTTAAGGCTGGAATACACTACACAGAAGTTGGCAAGTGTATGCTACATAACATTTTAAAACCTGTTCATATTTTAAAACTACTTATAGTATGAGAAAAACATACAGTATAGACTGAGAATCACACACTGCTAGACGTCCGAGTCATTCTGAACACAATCAAACTCACACAGAGGATGTGTCTCGTTACTATAGATGCATGACAACGTATGTATGCATGCTAAAATTGATAAAATATCAAACATGGTGGATATCAATGACTAAACGAATTCATAATATGAAGCTAAAAAAAATCTGAGACTGTGCCTATCATACACTACCGGATATTATGTGAAACTTCACCGACCGGCCATAAATTTTGGCAACTAGTATTGACTCATCCAGACTGTAAATTGAGGCAATAATTTGAGCTGAAGTCATGTAGTGTATTCTAGCCTTTATCTTAAACCAAAACTGAAATAAAATGTAGCGAAAATTAATATTAGATGGACAAATTTAATAAAAATAAAATTAGAAGTGTTGCCTTGCACACAACTGAATAGGTACAAACGGATGCACAAATATTTTTGCACAAATAATTATATGAGCCTTAAACAAGCCGGGGCAAACACAAGCTGACAACTTGTAAAAAAAATCCAAAGAAATCCAAAGATCACTGCAGGCATGTCTTAATATTTGGAAAGACACTTGTTGACAATAAATGAGTGTTAAATGTCATAAATCTACAGTCTAATGTTGTTGATCATTTGTGGGTGTGTCAAGCTCAGGTGTGTCACCCCAGATTCAGTTTCACAACACATGAAACTGTCTGTTGTGATTAGTCACACCGGTAGCATTTAATGCAGACAAAAAAAAAAAAGTCATAACTGGTCAAAGGTCTATGATTCTAGGCTTGTATACAGCCTAGCAAAACATGCAAGAACAGTAACCGACTACTACTCGCCTCAAAGTCTTTCTCCATGGAGTTTGGCATGTGAACAGAAGCAGACGAGTTTTCCATCTATTCACATTTTCCAGGCTGGTAAATGAAAATGGATTGTATGAGTTTGAGCCTAAAAAGCCCAAACCCCGGGATACAGAGCTGGTCAGCTCAGTCACAGCACTTTAGTAGAGCAACATAAGATTTCCATTAGAAGCTGATTTCACCAAACTAGACTTGGGGGAGCCAGTGGAGGCAAAAAAAGGGGGGGACAGAAAAAAAAGTCTCACTGTGCTTTTGGAGAATGTGCCTTTTATGAAATATTCCCTAACATACATGCAATTTAAAAAACCGAGCATCATCGTGATGTCACACACGATTTAAAAACATCAGCACACGCACCTGTCTAAACACTAGCAAACAAATGACACAAAGTTGCAAAGCATTACTACGGTATCGCCTACTGTATGAAGTAAATATTATACAAAGTATCCATGAAGACGAAATAAAACAACTTCAGTGAACGAATACGCGCGAGTAGCAAGACAAACTCTTTATTTCATTCGTTTCTGACTCTAGTAAATCAACTAACACGCTAGTTTTGACGCTCAACCGCAGTATATTTAGATAAACACAAGATTTAACACCACAAACGTAACATTAACACGTGCCAAGCACAGGAGAAACAACTCACCGTTGCTGTAAGAAGTCACAGCAGAAAACCGCCTAACAGACTGAAACTTCATCGTGGTTTCAGAAATTGACTGTAAAGTTTGCACGCTCCCGCAGCAGCCTTAGTGAGAGTTGGTTTAAGTTGGTGGAGGCGGGAAACTCCAATAGGGTAGTCAGTCATTCAGTCTACAGCAGCAGCAGCACAATAGCTGCTGAACTGACTGCAGAGGTGTCACTGCATAGGAATGTCTGAGGACTTTTAACTCACTGTACCGCTCTAGAGACTGACACACTTCATTACTGTCACAGACCAACGCTTGCATGTCTTCTGAAATCCCAAATATTGCACTTTTGAGTTACAGCGGGACCCGATCTCGTGGTGATAATTACTAGGTTTTTGGATGCACCGGGATACGTGGAATTGATTGAAATTCAAATACAATAGAATTGTAACAAATTACAGCAGTTGCCTCCTTGAATTCCATTTTCCAAGATTCCTCATTGGTGGGAACTGACTCATTGCAGGTTACAACCTTCAGCCAGTAGGTGGCGACAAGTGACTGTTCTTATTAACGAGTCATTTGGATCATTTATTTATTTGAACAGTTATCAATGTACAAACAACTTGGCAATATCAATACATATTCACATTACAATAAACGGAGCAGTGCACACACAACAGAGCGAGAGAACAGAAAGGTGAAAATTAAATAAATAAACACAGGTTTACATCAATTTAAGTGATTTTGTGTACATTTCAACTCATTATGAAGTGCATAAAAGACCGGTATTACTTTTAAGTGCTTCGATTTGTGAAATTTTCCCATCATAAGGAATGCTTGGAATGACAAGAAAGTCATCTTGGCTGTTGTTTAGTACGAGTCCACAGATAATGTCCTTTAGGGTGAAGCTAAAGTGGTTTTAGTTTTTAATGGCATCACATTTATTAGAGTCAAATCCAAACCTAAGTCTTTACATTTTATAATGCATTTCTTTAATTTTAAGAGATTAAGGATTATGTAGTTGGTTTTAAGGATGTGAATGGTGTCTTTTTGGAAATGATAAGAAACTGAACTAATGTTAACTATGATAGAATAGAATTCAAGAAGCGGGAAGGTGTGTTTGTTTTGGTGCTTTTAAATATCAACATCGTTTGGCAAAAATTGAAAAGTGCATGCACCTTTACACTGATCAATGTGATTCCACTACTGTCTGGTTCAAAGACGTGCATTGGGTGCTTCTGTTTCGCTTTTTGAGATTATTTTTACTGGTGGTGCAAAATTAGACAAAATACGTGTATCAGATATCACATAAATTATGAATGTCTACTAAATACATCTTTTCATCGTCGAATTTGATTAGCTAAGTTAAGCAGTCTTCCAAGAGTTCGTACTTGTGGTGGGGATTGTGAGTGTTGTTGTTTTGTTTTGTTTTGTTTTTTGCTGCAGGTTATGCCAATAGTTGCCAAGAGACTGTATTTATGAGTCACAGTATCATTAATTCAATCAATCAATCAATCAACTAGTTCATTCAAAATGCTGATTCATTCAGTCACATTACTGTTTGGAGACAGGCAACTTGTTCAATAACCACTGATCTTCTTTCAGCTTTTGGGACTAATATTTTATTGAAAATATTAATATTTGCACGGTAGTACTTCATTTCATCCTCAGATTGGCCGAGGTGTTTTCCAAGAGCTCTAATATCTGGACAGCATTATGCCAGTAGGTGGTGACAAGTGACTGTATTCAGAAAAGAGTCACTGAATCCTTCAACCAATTCATTTAAAGTGCCCCTATTACGGGTAATGAAAGGTATATGAATTTTACATTTTGGCAGATCCCAACAAAAGGTTGACATGCATGCAAGGTCAAAAACACTTTCATTGTCTTATCATATATATATATATATATATATATATATTATTTATTTATTTATTTATTTTTTACATTACTTGCTCAACGACTCCCAAACGATTAATTTTTCCAAACCCCTCCGTTGCGTGATCACCTGCAGGGTTTGGTCCAGTTGAAAAAAGCTAGTTTTGTGAGCAGTGCAACTTTGTGTACATCCGTTACCGGGGAAACTGCTATTTTTACCACTTAAACAATGCACTTTAAAACTTTGAGTTTTGAAATAAAGCCTTTATTGTGTGTATCTATCCCAAATATAATTCTTTTCACTGGTGGAGCCAAACATTGTCTATAATTTGTAGGTCACTCAGTACTAAGTCATATGCAAGACAATATTGTTAATACCACATTTTTGACCATTTAAATCAAAATATTGATATCATTCTTATGTGTATTATATTTTGTATACCATGGTATACCATTCTTTAAACTACAATTAATAAAGTAGCATTGCGCTCGTGGGAATGCTACATGGGTATTATCTGGTTTTGGCTACATCTGAAGGTTACTTCCTTTGGACGAATTGATAACATTGTTTGATTTCCTGTTGTCCCAAACTAGATGAATTATATCTTTGCTTTTTTGGATGAATAAGATCACAGAGTGAAAACCAGATGTTTTCATGTCGTAAACACATGTTCATGAATTTGTATTGTGCTAGTTTATTCCTTTTTCTGCATGTTTGTTATGCTTTGTTTATGCGTGCACTGATTATCCACAGCTAATACAGACCAAACAGAGGGGTTTGTGAGCAATTCCTCCCGCCATGCACCACTCAAACTTTCAAAAAATTCCAAAGGGAATATAAAATGGGCTGTTAGGCAAATTATCATATAGAAACATGCCAATGCCTATTTACTTTAACTATGTGTTTGTATTCTTGGCAGAATAGCAGTGATTTTTCCGATTCTTAGTCCACGAGGAGGGAACTCTTATGCCATCCAAAAAGAATGCGCAATTCTTCCACTCCCAGTCAATCTGTCACATGTAATCCTACAGCACTGTTGCTTTCCAGTTGCAATTCATTTACAAAACCACACAAGTAAGCCTTTGTATGTTGCAGTTCACTATGACAGATTTTGATGTGCTTTTATGATTCAGTTTTTAGCTTTCATACAATGGTTTCTGATCATTCATGACAAACCATGCAGACATAACTGTGTGTTTTTAGCATATTTTAGGATGAAACTATTAAACAAGGCTTCACGTGATTGGAAAGATTCAGGTTTGTATAAAAGTGTTTGCTATTCTGGTGGAACTTC
Source organism: Enteromius anoplus (assembly GCA_032359395.1). Taxonomy (NCBI): domain Eukaryota; kingdom Metazoa; phylum Chordata; class Actinopteri; order Cypriniformes; family Cyprinidae; genus Enteromius; species Enteromius anoplus. The sequence goes on along the minus strand of JAUMHG010000008.1, from coordinate 576,033 downwards.
ATAATCTGTCTTTTTGTGGGCTTTTTGTTTTGTCTTTCCGTCTAAACACCTGCAAGTGAAGGTTTTCGTGAAGTGACGTCTTAACAATTAAAGACGATGTCATCGTCACCTCATGATCTGTGTTATACTTCCGCCCTCTACCGGATAGTAACATCAACTGACGAGTGATTTAGCACTTTTATGTTACCAAATTTAAACAATAAGCATGTTTGTTTATCCGCTTTCTAATTATTTGTTTATATCTGTAACATCCGGTATGTTCTTTTGCGTAAATGTTACGATGTGTCACCATTTATAAAATGTATCTGACTTGCAGTTTCCGTGTGTGTGTGTGTGTGTTTATTATTCACTGATACTTTAGACAATTTTTTTATGTAACAAACATCAGGTTTGGACAAAATTCCAATAAAATGATAAATCATTAAAATAAAGTAAATAATTAGACAAAATCTATTTTCTCAAATAATTACAAATTAAACTGTTGGCAAAAAAAAAAATGTTGCCATCTTCACATTTAAATCTATTACTTAACATACAGAACTAAAACCACACACATGTACTACTAATAAAAAAAAAAAACTTCATTCTGTTTTTTAATACAATGCAAAAAAAAAACTAATGAAATATTATGTAATGTAATGAAATAAAACTAAATTATTTCTGTCAAACAATGAATTAAACAATAAAGTACATAATATGTTATTGTGGTTTGTGTATATTTATTATTTATATAAATACACATACATGCAAATGTATGTAAGAAAAATATGTTAAACTTTATAAATCTAAATATATCACATATAAATATTTATATGTGATATACATATATACATGTAAATATTTTCAAAATGTATGCTGTGTGTGTATTTGTACATACATATTAAATATACATGCAAACAAAAACTTTCATTTTGGATTTATTTGATCGCGATTAATCGTTTTATTTGAAAAACAATATTATTAGAATACATTTTACAAGTAAATACTATTTTCATCTTTTTAATTTTTACTTGTTTAAACTTTAGATTTGAAAAGCTTTGTTTCTGAAATTCATTGCATTTTAATCCTGCTTCACGAAAATCAAATTACTGTACACTCTTCAGTCCTGTTTGCTACTTTTTTAACGGCATTCTCTGTCCACTTCTGAACCACGATAGAAAACAAGTGGCATATTTTGGCCAAACCCTATAAAATACCTGGTTGTTGTGCCTTTTTGCTTTTACATTTAACATTTGCATTCATCTATAGCAGACACTTTATATCGTAGTAGATTGACATTGGCATTGTTATCCAAAGTAAGCTTTTAGTGAGGGAAAATGCAATAAAGGTCAGAATAATACATTTTAGGCAAGGTTATCTATCGTATAAAGGCTTGTAAAGGTAAAAAGCAAACTGGTTCCCAAATCTTCTGACTGTCAACAGTTGTATATTTGATAAAAAGGAGTTGGGTACGACCAATTTTTCTAAAAATGTTTGTTTGAGGAGATTAAAGGGTGCAACTCAAATAACCAAGGCCTTAATTAGAAGGTGGTGTTCCATGTGTGTTTATTGAAACTGTGTTGATCTATCATTAAAGCCTGCGGCGGTTATCTGTTAATAATGTGTATCGCATTGGAACAGGCTGTTCATGTCTAGTGTTACTTACCAAACAGTCTGGAGCCATCTGTTTGAGGACAGAGGGGGAAAACAGCTTGTTCTTTTTAGAAGGCACACTCTCGGAAAAAAGGTACAAAAGCTGTCACTGGGGCAGTATCTTTTTTTACCTTTTAGGCTCTAATATGTACCTTCAAGGTAGCAAAAGGACCCTTATATCTTTTGAAAAGGTACAGCCCCAGTGACAGCTTTTGTACCTTTTCCTGAGAGTGCCGAAGGCAAACAGCCCTGGATGATAAGATATAAAACTGCTCAAATTCAATATCAAAGGAAAATTTTACCCCAAAATTAAAATTAGCAAACAACAGCAAATGATTGATTTGTTTCAGCTTATGACTTCACAAGGCATTGATTTAGGATCCATGATTGGTGAGCTAGTGATGTAATGCGTTCCTAAAATTTTAATTTACATTTTTTTAAATATTAAATAGTGCTGTCTGCTGTGTATAACACTTAACAGAACTTCCATAAATATATACACAAAGCATGAAGTATGTGATTAAAATAATCCCATCTAAGGTGCAAAACGTAAAATAATGAGAGAAAGAACAGAAAAAGCAGAAGAATGCAGCTATAATCCTTCTTAACCATGGCAGAAGTGAAAGTCACATTGTAGCCTACTTATTTGAATTCTTGCTTAGTACTTCAAAAAAGACTCTGTACTCAGAGAGGTAGGAATCTGTCATTTATTTCAACTACTAAAGCTCAAAAGGTACATATATATTAAAGGTGAAATCTACAGCAGGCATTATTCAAATCGACAACCTTATTCAATAAATAAGATGCAAGGATCTGCTCCTAAATTGATGGGTTATTAACATAAAATGTCATCAGATTAAAATAAAAAATTAAGGCAGCATATCCATAAATTGCTGCTGAAGTATCATTAAACCGTTAATAGTGCTTTTAATAAAGATAAACTGACACAACAAGTCAGTGTAAAGTGCTTTTAGGTCAGTTTACACAAACAAGTTTAAATAAAATGTTCAAATTAAACAATGTAAAGGGAAAACAAACTGAAGAGACCTATTCTGCAGAAGAATACAGTCACAGCCTCTTGTAACAACTCACAATAACTTATCTTTGTGCCAAGACACATGTCCGATAAATAAATAAGTGTGGTTCATTCTATCTCAGGCAAATATTTGTGAAACAAACATGTGCGTATGTCGAAAGTACATAAGAACAGTTCAAGTGGTTCATCAAGGTTCCGAACATATTACTGATTGCATATTTAAGCACTTTTAATTCAGATCTTAACAGAACAAACCTTAATATGAGTACGCAAAAATATTCAGACACACTGTCGACCCTGTATTTTCCTTTTATAAGTAATACCAGTACAGCACATTTTCAACAACAAAGTGCAAAGGGTTTTAAAGGGATAGATTGTCCCAAAAAATTCAATCCTTTCATCATTTACTTATCCTTGTGCTGTTCCAAATGTCTTTCCGTGGAGACAAAATCGAAATATTTGGCAGAATGTTCACCCTGCTCTTTTCCATAAAAAAAGAACAAATGAATGGGATGCAATGACAAATTCAGTCATTTAGCATGGATTTCAAAGTATTATAAATCATGATGTGCCTGTATGGAAAAGAGTGACTTTGAGAATAAAAAACATATATCTCCTTTTATGTTTCATGGTAACAACCATACTGCTTTGCAATGGCTCGAGGGTGAGTAAATGATGGAATTGACATGTTTGGTGATTGCAGGTCCTGACCAGCAGTCTATTATTACGCCGTTTACTATACTCTCTATATAATAAAGCAGTACTGTCTCAACAGTAGTATCTTGATTAAAAAATATCTGTTGTCTAAAGAATATTGACTTTAAGAAACTACAAAATCTCTAAAAAAATACTGTCATGTACTTTACATACTGCATACAGCAAAGATCAAAGAAAGATCTCAGACTTCTGATGTATATTATTACAGTAATATAGCTTCTTTGGTATCTAATGCAGCAATTATTTGTAGCAAACATAGAAAATGCTTTTCTATCACATTCCAATATGCAATCAGCTCTTATTTTTTGTGCTGTTATACCACTTCCTTACAGCAACTCCACTAGTGCTGCTAATTACACACAGTGCTCCTCCAAGACTCCACCATGTGGGTTTGCGGTTGAGGAAAAGGAATTGCAGAATGAATGCCAGGAGCACGTCCATCGTCCTAATCAGCGCAACAGGCCCTGCTTTCTCAATCTGCAGGGCTTTGGTGAGGAACGTCTGACCGGCAATACCGAGCAGCCCGATAGCCATGAGCGTCCACCTGTCCCAGCCGCAGGACGGAAGGGTCCATTCGTCCAAGATGAACAAAACTATGATGCACTCGATGAGTCCCAGGACTGCATAGTACCACACGGAGAGGTAGTAATGAACACTTTTCCCTATTTTTCTCAGAATGACCATAGTGCAAGCCGCTCCGACCGCTCCTGTGAAAGCAGCCACCGTGCCTTTGATGTGACCGGTGTAGTCTCCCTCGATCCCAGACAGCTCGCCACCAAAGAGGAAGGGAGGTCTGGCTATCAGTATGACCCCGGTGAGCGTAAACACAGTAAAAACCACGTCCCATATGGTGCACCTCTCCTTGAGGAAAATCCAAGCCAGCAAGGATGTGAAGACTGGATTACTGAACATTATAACCGTGGCATCAGCGAGGGGCATCTGGAGAACTGCATAATATAACAAGATCATGGCGTTGGAGCCCAGGAACCCTCTGAGGAACAGGTAGATTCGCATACCCCTTGGTCCCAAAAAACCAGTACTGAAAAAATGTTTAATAAGGTTATAAGTCATTCCCAAACTGTGGAGTCAAATGAATATTGAATCCAATTACAAGGTCAAGAGATTGATACTTATGTATTACATATTCAACATAGTATTTTGGATACATACTTAAAGGTTGATCAGATTCATACTTGTTTTATGGATTCTATTAAAGGTGCCATAGAATGCATTGAGAGAATATTTTAAATTGTTATCTGATATGTACATAGAAGGTATGTAGCTTAG
>JAUMHG010000008.1:557127-568250 GCA_032359395.1 Enteromius anoplus | reverse complement strand
CCCTCAAAGAGCCATAAATCCCATCACTACAAGTGACAGGCAACACAACCAACAAGCAGATGCATATCCTACGGCACAATCCAGAAATCAATTTAGCTGCAGCACAGAAAACAACCCAGCAGTTCTTTGTTTAGTTTATAAAGATTTTCAAATGTTATTTAATAAAAAATATTGTTTTAAAAATCTCCACCCCCATGAAAAAATAAATAAATAAATAAAATCGCGATACGAACCGAATCGTGGGTTTGGTGTATCGTTACAGCCCTACTTGTCAGCATATTAAAATGATTTCCGAAGGATCTTGTGACACTGAAGACTGGTGAAACGATGCTGAAAATTAAGCTTCGACTCACAGTAATAAAATTACTGCGATGAATATCAGTTTGCGTCCAGCAGATACTCTCCAAAATGGCACTATGGTGATGCTATATGCAAAATTGCTTGCAGTACAAAAAGTATTCTCGTCTCGTGGATGTCTACTTGAATCAGTGTCATTTTATATATGTACACTGAAAATACTAGACTTCTACTCACTCTGTAGGGGTGACCTTCTGTTGTGCGTTTTGGCTGATCTCCGTGTCACAACTCCAGCGCTCCTTCTCTGGACTCCTGAGCTCCTGACCCTGCAGCAGACCATCCGAGCTCAGGCTGGAGGACAGCTGCGACGACCCTGACGTGTCCAGACTCAGGTTTGACGTGGTCAGCGGAGTGTTCACAGGCTCACAGCCCTCTCTCCTGGGCTCCCTCTGGAGCACCTCCTGAGCCCAGTCGGAGCTCCCAGACCCTCCAGATGACTGGGAGACCATATCCCAAGACTCCTTGCGCTTGGGGTCTACAAGGTGCTCGTCGGCAGGCGTTGGGGGACACAGACCCGCGAGGACCAGCGGTGTGTTGGTCCACTCATTCAGCACCGCTGATTTATACGAGAGCTGGAAGGTCATCGAGGACAAACCCTGCAGGAGGGTGAGGAGTACCTCGCGGTCCTCCGGGTCCAGCAGAAGCGCCCCGGGTTGGTAGTAGGAGCCCAGGTTGGAGCCTTCACGAAGCAGCGAGGTCAGGTAACACTCCAGAAGCCCGTCATTTAGCGCCAGGCGAACCCACGCTCTGCAGCGGCCAATGTCTGAGTTTATGAAGCTTAAACGTTCCAGTTCTTGAACTACATCCCTATAGTGTCAAAAAGAAGCATGTCAAACATCACGGTTTCACATTTTACATATTTTTTACATACTTTGGGAATAAAACAATCCAGTACTGGAGTACTCAAAATTTAGTCTCTTAGGTTTCATTACAAACATCCTTTTTGTTTTGAAGATGAACAAAATATTTATGGGTTTAAAGCAACCCGAGAAAGAGCAAATGATGACAAAATGTTTGTTTCTTCAGTATATTGTGTCAGTAATTCCATTGTTATTTTATTTACTTCTTTATGTGTGTATATCTTTACATAACCGTTTACAGTTGAGTTAAGAATGGTGAAGGCGGCCATCCCCTTTTTGGAACAGCACAAAAAAGGCTTAGTATAAATATGACACTAAACACTCAAAACACAGCCTAAAACTGTCCTGTTGAGTCAAGTGGCCTTAAAAGAGCTGAGTGAGTGAGTGAGTGAGTGAGTGTCACTTGACTACAGCCCAAAGACTTAGGAGCCAGTTGCTAAACCACATGATTCATCTTATCCCAGACTTGTCACAATCCTCACAGAGTCTCTCCGACATGTCTCTTTCTGTTTCCAAACGGGTGACAGGTTGCTCACTTGGAAATACTTCTGAAGTTACATGTATTTTCAAGCAAAAAGCAACATCAGTGAACTCTGTTAGCAAACAAACCAAAGGTTAGGACGGATTTTGAAAGGAGTGGGGATATATTATAATTCCATAATGCTCATGAATGATACTTCTTCCCTCTGGTATTCTATGCATCCAAATATTCATGAGAACTGTAACATTATAATGTTATTATAAACTGTAATATTTATAGGCTTTATTAAAAGTATATTCTCTGACCCACCTGTGGGTGACGGTCTTCAACAGGCTCCAGAAGACGGGCTGAGGAAGTGCTCCTCGTGACCCTCCTTTGCGCGTGTGACTTCCGTCAAACCGGATGAACTTGCTCTTGATACCATGGATGAAGACCGCCTCCACAGCACAACACAGCAGGTTAGCCTCCAGGTCCTCGCTGGTGACCGCCGTGTCTGTGGTGATGTAACGCTTCTGCAGGACTTTTAGCGTCCGTGCGATCTTGTCCTTGATCCACTGAGAAGAACAGAAGGGTTACGCATCTGTTTTTTTCATCCTTGGACCAGATGTCAAAACAAAATAACCAGGGAGGGAAATACTACGAAACACATGACATCGATAGAAACCCGTCATCACTTGCTCACCCTCAAGTCGTTTCTGTATGAATTTCTTGAACACAAAGGAAGGTATTTTAAAAAGTTTGTAACCAGGCTGCTTTGGTCACCATTGACTTACATAGTAGGAGAAAAATAATACTATGGAAGTCAATGGTGACCCAAAACAGCCCGGTTACAAACTTTCTTTTTCTTTGTGTTCAGCAGAACAAAGAAATTCATACAGATTTGGAACTACTCGAGGGTGAGTAAATGATGACAGAAATGTCATTTTTGGGTGAACTACGGCTTTAATGGTACAGCCCAATCGAAATAGCCCAATAATACTGTTTAAATGTCTGTAATTTGCATGATCTGCACCGCTGCTTTGAGATCAGGTCACTGGAACCATCGTGACATCTAGGTCAGCAGACCAACTAAAGGAAAGCACTTTAAGAACAAAACAACTTCACAAGATGCGGAGCAAGCATTGCACAGCCTCTTGAGCATCTCAGACAAGAGGGCAGAATGGAGAAGTCATGTGAATGTGAGCCATACCTACAGACAAACCATCACCTGATGCCAGCTGACTACGTATGAGCCAAAGCACTGATGGTCAAAGCTGTGGAAATTCAACACAGCTCCTTTAAGTCAAATGACATGCAAACACTAGTCACATTTCTGGGAGGGATCAAGCCAAGATGAGTTTGTCTTTCAGGCTAAAGGCCTAAGGCACTAAGAGCTTATGACCGATGACTAGACGAATGAGGAAATTCTGGCTCAGATCATGTTGCAAGTGAGTAAACAACACACATAAAAAAACAGCAGTTCTGACAAACATCTACCTCTTTAAAAACAAGTTAGTTCTGAAGCAATTATTTATTTGAGATTAGAGCCCAACCGATACTATCGGCTGATATTAGGCATTTTCCAAACTATCGGTATCGGCATTTATAATGGCCGATAAATAAATATTTTAAAAATAAAATAAAAACGTGCGAAACACCCTTACTGGTAATTTTGATTTGGTTGTTGCTGTTGTTGTGTTTTTGTTCAAAAGGACAATAATATTTTTATATTATACTATTTTTATAAATTCTATATATCAGCACTTTAATATATTTTGATGCTCCTCTGTTCCGTTGAAAACTCAACTACAAATAACTATTCTTGTACTATAACCTGCCTCTGCTGGACTGGAGCTATTGAGGATTGACTGATTCAGTACACTACCTCATATACTGTTAGCAATTTCTATTTTGCTGTTGTTGTTATTTATCAGAACTTAACAGAATTTGTCTCCAGTCCTATTCAAAGTTATATTTATGAAGCTTACCAAGTCTTTAAAAACTGGTCACTTTGATTAGGTTGTTTTTGTTCAAAGGACTTTACGTTTCATTTCTTAAGTTTGTATTTTTATACATTTTATTTATCAGAACTTTAATATATTTTGTAGTTCCTCTGTTCTGTTGTGACAATAAAAGAAACAAGTTTCTTTTTAAAATGCATCATCATATTATGTTAGTTAAAACTCATAAATAACTAATGCTAGGGAAATCTGTTAATGTTTTGTTGCGCGTTTCTGAAAAAAATAAATAAATAAAAAATTTCGGCCGATATATCGGATTTTAAAACCAATAAATATTTGTATCGGTCTGGCTCTATTTGTGATGATATTAATATAAAAAGACTGCTACTATACAATCATTTGGGGTTATTATCAACAGAAAACTATTTATTTAGTTGGAAACGTGTACACATAACGAAAATTTCACATTTAAAATATTTGACTATTTGTTAGAAAAAAAAATGCTGTAACTAAAATAAATAATCAATTAACATAAATTACTAATTATATATACGTATATATTAGGGCCGGCAAAAATAACGCGTTAACGGCGTTAATTATTTTTTGTTGTTAATTACGTTAATATTTTTAACGCATTTCACGCATACACAGTGTGACTAATTATTTGTCAGGGAAGTGGGACAACAATTACCTCGGAGTAACTGGACTTTGTATCAGTGACACGTGGGTACTGAAGTCTTTTACGCTGACTATATTAAAAACTGAGGAGCGTCATTTTTTACGGAGGCTTGTAAAGAACTGTTCCTGTCTGTTTCATGTAAGTGGGGGCAAAACGACAACCATTGGAACTGACAGTGCACGCGACATGGTTGCCGCAATTCGTCTTACACGCTATAAACACATGAACTGTGTCGCTCGCATGCTGCAGAGAAGTGTCACAGTGAGGCTTGCTGACAGCGGCTTTGTGAATGCTTTGGTCAAGGCAGAGCATAGTAACGGAGCGGCAGAGCGGCGCGCGATAGTTTCGGCGCAGAGTCTATTTTGTCTTGGATCTCAAGTCTTCTGTAGCATGGCAAAATGTAGGATTTCTTATACAAAATGTGAGAAGGGTCAGAAATCCTTTTTCTTGACAGGCTCAGCCATTTTTCTCTTATACACGTATTGCTCATAAAGTTTAAGTTGTGTAAACTGTAATATAGACAGTCGCATAACAAAGTATGCTGGCTATGACATAAATCAAAGCACATGGCACACAATGTTCGGAGAAGAACGCTGGAAATTACGACAGAAATAAGATGCCTGCTACAGCTTACGGCAGTGCAAGCCGCGGTTCAACTCTGCCAGTGTGATGTATATATATATATATATATATATATATATATGTGTGTGTGTGTGTGTGTGTTATTTGTAATATCTTGTAGTTTCATTCATTAAGTGTAAATACATATATTTTTTAAAACTGATAATTCTACCGAAATTAATTATTTAGACATAGACAGCACAAAAAATGACCAAATGTGTGTCAAAATCATGAAGCTGTCTATGAAGTCTTGCAGGGAAAATATATCTAATGAGTTTAAACCGCATTGTTCAGATAACTCATCTTGCTTTCGTTATCCATCTCTGTATGTGAACTATATATTAATCACTACTAAGCTGCAGTTAACAGCACGAGACCAAAGAGGAAACGGGCAGAAAGAAAACCTTATCTCTTGAGCAGACACTTCTCTCATGAAGGCATTACTTGTCTGGTTTCCATTCTGAGTGCGGTCTAACTTCTACATAAACTCGTTTTAATATTTCAATATTAGCCTTATTAGAATTAGAACCGAATTAGGTGCAGATGACGTACTTTTATCACTTTATCAGTGCATGAAAGTAGCGACAGAAGGAAGTAGTTGAACGTTTGACAGATAGCGGGCTTAGTCTTTGATTTAACGCTGGTTTCCAAAAACCAATCCAGGTTCCTGCAAATTACACGACCTCTACCTAGAACCTGCTCAACGGGTTTCGGGAGATGTGAAAGGTTTCCTATCAATGACGCTGTAATGTCCACAATCCAAATAATTACAAGGAAGTTACAAACCTGTTTAACATCCCTTGCTTCTGGGTCGCTCTCAGGTGTTTGGGTGGCCAACATGGCTCCTCTAGCTGCACTCAGTCCCCTTTTACACACTGCAAAACACGCAGACAAATGACTATTGTTTTTACATATTGCTAACATTTTCTTCTGATTTAAACGAGACCAGCTCATGTATGACAGGGATTTGACCTATATTTAGTTTCTAGGCTGTTAGCGGATCATGTTCCGACTCACTCCATGCATGTTACGCTCTCTAAACATGTTCACATAATAAAAGAGGTTAGATTATAAGAGAAGAAGAAGGGTACGTTTGATTTACTGGCAGTCTTTGTTAGGTAGCAAATAGTGGAAGTGATACGAACATCCCTACCAGTTTCCCCTAACAGCAGACAGATGCCCAGCAATGAAGTGCAAACACAGGCCGACACGTTTAAATGACACCAAAGTGCATCCAGAGTCATTGTAGACAGGTGCACTAAATGATGTTGAATGTGTACTTAAAGAACAAAAAATGGTCATTTCCGATAATACGGCATTAATGAAAGACAAGTGTAGGCTACTAGACAGCATACGTGTTTCTCACACTTAAGCACATTTTTAAAAAGTGCTACTTTAAAGCTTATTTTAAATCATTACGTTTTAATGGATCACACTTTACAAAAAAATAACTACCATACATTAACATTTAGTCAAAAGTAACTGACCGTTACTACTGTTTATTAAATTTGTCAGTACGTTTAAACTGTATTTCAAAGTCCCAAAGCATAATATTTAGTACATACTTAATCTTTAAAAGTAGCCTACTTTAAATAAATGCTAAAGTGTACTTCTTTTTAAAAAGACATTAAAAAAACGTCCTTAAATCGAACTAAACTGATGTAGAAGACACGAAACAGCACAAAATTCATAACTTCATAACAAAAATGTAAAATATAACTACAAATATATCCAAAAGAAAAGCATGGTTACTACAGTTTAACCGTAGTAACCACAAATCAACCATGGCTTTGCTGCACTAATCATATTTTAACTATGGTGTTTATAGTAAAACCGTGGTTGTACAAACTCAATATGCCAAAAACCATGGTAACTACTACCCTTTTACTGCAGTTCAACTATGGTTCATTTTCGTTAAGGGCAGTCATGAGTTGAGAAACATCCAAACGCCTAAAAATGAGACACAGACTTTCTTAATGCTCGGTTACAATGATCACACACAACAACAACAACAACAGACAATTCGCATTTTTCCGTTATTATTGCTAACAGAATCAGCAATAATCTCGGCTACTCACCATGTTTGTTCTGCGTTTATCTGTCTCCGAATCAACATGAGCACGGGTCGTGTGAGATCTGTCACTGTCCTTCGCTGATCCAGGAAAACAGAAGCGAGCAGGCGATATAGATGTGATCAGATCAGCTGACGCGAAAGGCAGCATGGGAAGTGAACGCTGTGTTCTTGTTGACGAGCAGTGCTATTGCGCAACTCTTGCGCAGCATTGAGTGTGCCGAGGACTCCAGCATAGGACTCAACGCGCCCGCCATCTGTCTCCGGGAAAGACTGCCTTAAAAACTAATGTCGGTGAACAAATCACGACAAAGTTTACATTTACCTGCCGATTTCGGTGGTTTGTGATATGCACGGACTTGAAAATAACTCCAGTTATTTAGTCAGGCTTGGAAAATTGTTCATTTTTTAAAAGAAATTATAAACAAAAGCTCACACTCGAACTCCTGTTCATTTGGTTTATTTTGTCTTTTAATAAGTATAACATTAATGTAGTGTAACTGTAATGTATACATGTAATGTCATTTTAATGTACATTAAATTAAATTAAAATACGTTTTTTTTATTTTTTCAACCCCAATGTTTAAGCCTTGTGCCACAGAACACATATCATATATTTTAAAATACTGGGGGATAAATCTAAATTATACACTTAAGTACTAATAATTTACCAACATTGAAAAAATGTAATAAAATCATGCTTACAAATCAAACAGTGACAGTCTGCTTCCTATTTACATGACACTAAATATAAACACCACAACACACATAATCGAATGCAGCTAAATGATAATCCTTTATGGATCCAGTGAAACTTACATACACTGATACGGTGCACAGTAAAATAGCAAAAGTGATATGTGAAAATAAAAAGTATATAGTAAAAGTTGTAGTTAAGTAAATAATGTGATACAATACTGAGTACAATAAGTGATATAGATTTATAATAGCAAAAATTATATGTACAATACATGAATAACAATAGATGAATGATAGTAAATAGAGATGGAATAATACAGAATAAATGAATAAAGAAAAAAAAGTAGATTAAAAAGTAAATTAAATACTAATGAAAAGGCTGTGGTAGTATCGTTTCGTGGAAATGCAGAACAGGCTTTCTTCAGATTTCTTAAAGGCTTGTGTACTCCTGTTTGCAACTGGCTGAAAATGAAAAAAACAAATGTATAATCATTCCAGGGTTTTTTGATAAGCTATCAAATCCTTCTAATCTAGTGATCTTTGTAAATGAGTTGTGAAATTAAAGAGAGATCCTGACAGTCTGACACTCTTGTCAAAGTGATCACTGTACATATTATTAACTTCATGATATAAACTACTATAAAAGTTAGAACTTAGTAAGAATCCATTTAAAAGTTCAGCTTTCACAGCTAACTAGAAATATACACTGGTGGCTAATTAGGGCAAAAACACCATAAACAACTGTTCAATCTTTTACCGGTGAAAGGTAATACCTCGAGATCTGTTTTTATTTATGTGCGACGGTCTGTAGATCCTCAAACTGCCGACGAGTCCGGTATTCTCTTCTGCCCCGATATGAGAGTTGAGGAGTGTTGCCCGGACCAACATGACGTGCGGTCGAGCGGCCAATGAGGCGTCTAGGTATTTACATGTCTATGGCTAAAACAAACACAAGACGAAAGTCCATTATTAATTTCTTAATGTCGGGGTTATGTATGTATGTATATGTGTGTGTGTATATATTTATATATTTATAAAACACGTGGCAAAATATATGTATACTATATAACAAGTGGCAAAATAAAATATAGTTATGAAAATAGAGCCCTAATAGAGCCCTAGAGGCTGCATTTATTTATAAAGGCTTGTCTTCATTTACTTAGTGTATGAGCCTATCCGTGTTTTCGACTCAAGCATATAAGGCTAGGCTACGTCATATATTTATTAATTTCCCGGGAAGGAAAGGAGGTTAGAATTTTGAATCCACTGACATTTGTCAAATGTGGTCAGTCGAAATCGTTTTGAGATTTGATCTGCTATTATTTCTGTGGAAATTAATACGACGATTTATGTTGAATATTAAAATGTATTATGCTTTATTTATTTTTATTTTTATTTATGACATATTAATGTTTTTTTTCTGAAGTAAAAAGATGAAATAAAGATTGGTCTAAATTATAGACTGTTAAAAAAAAGAAGAAAACAAATAGGGTAAAAGCTCAAAAAGGCACGGTGGCATGTTTTTATTGCTATTTTTCTATAATTGAAGGGCCTATTTATTGTATTTAATAGGGTTGTTATTAAATATTTTCATGAAGTAGGCTACATTTCAGACATGTTTGTTTTCATTAGACTTATAATATGAATCTTTACATTTTCATGCATAGTGTAGAGAATTAAGTCATGTAATTATTTCACATGTTCGATTAACCTCTTTTGGCATTCTGTCTTGTCTGTCATTGGTCATTCATCTTTTTCGAGTTAACTGTCAAAATATTTAAATAGAAATTATTTGACATTTGTGCTCTAACAGTAAGATTAGCAAATGTTTATTTCTTATAATGACGCAATGGCTCATGTAAATTTATGAAAAGGCTACACTACGATTTAAAAGTTAATCCACATTGTTCTTCACAGGAGCATCTTCTTCCATCGTTTCCTTAAAAAACAAATATTCACCCAATTGTAATATTCATCTCAGTGCCGTTTTTGTAGTAATTATAATATAATACCTGATGATCATTTAGTGAATGATTGAAATGTCAAATGTGTCGTCACGTCTTTGCGACGTCACGCGCTTTCGATTTCACTTTTTATTCCGCGGCGGAATTTCTCCTTGTCCCACATTGTTAAGAGTCAAAGTTCACACTCTCACGCAACCTTCCCTTTCTTCTTCTATTAAACATAAATAAACAATAGCCTACCCTACAAATTAGGCCTACTCAAATAAATGCATCATGATTTAGTAGGTTAGTAAACATTTGTAACATTTTAATTGCAATTATTAAAACAAAACAAAAAACGTTCTGCACAAAAATACTGTCATGTTTTCTATTCATGCACTTTATTTTTTAGGCCTTTGCCTATATGTCACAGTTTAGTAAAGGCAACTTTGTATGTATGTTTAAGTGGACCACACTTATTTTATTTTTCACTATTTTACTATGAGCAATTAGCCGTGTGTGGTGTTTACTCTGTTTATTCTGCTATAACAGACCTTCATGTGTTTATTATTGTTGTAGGCTAGATACGGATTACGGTATAATAATTTCAGTCTGTGAAACACAGCACATTCCCACACTAACACAAAAACGTAAATGCGTAAATGTGGTTTACCTAAGCTCAGGTGTGCGCCGTTTACAACTAGAAAGCGAAATGCAGGGTGCAATTCCCAAATCGCGCGCATATAAACGGCGGAGAGAATGGAGGAGAGACAACAGCACCTCATCAGTGGATCACCTGTCAGTCTTCTGGAGAACACGATACGATGGAGCTTCGTTTGGTACAGTTTTGCCTTCTTATGTCAGCGTCAAGTCTGAGCTCTGTACTGAGCTGCAACTGGATAAAACACAGGTTCCAGCACCACCACGGAGTCTCTTTAGATCTGATCAGAAAGATGGTGAGTTTAACTTACTATTATTGTACTTCATTTTAAATATTTATTCATTATTATTAAAAACTGAACGACTAGGATGGATATTTGTACTTAAAAAGGGACAGTTTTCATTTTAATATAGCCTACATTTGAGAGAGTAAGTAGAAGTAATTGGTGCTTTAAAGAATGTATCTAATATTTCAAGATGAATATTTGCCTGACTGTAGCAACTTCATCATTACTTTTCCTCATTCATTCAGAAAAAAACAACAACTTTAAAATACATCGAATATGATTCATCTGGCCTTTTATCAACATTAATGTATTTCATTCCTAAATTTTTGATACATCACGAAACATTAAAAGCATTAAATATCATCTTAGTAACACGTATTGTGAGATATTTTCATTCACGTTTTAGTCATTTAGATACTTTTATCCAAAATGCCTTACACATGAATTTGCAATGTAATAAGCAATATATATCTATATATATATATATAAGGGAGATATCAGTTATCACATTATATCTTCTTATAT
>JAUMHG010000008.1:531288-544516 GCA_032359395.1 Enteromius anoplus | reverse complement strand
TTGGATACATATAATATGCAGTTATGCATATCAATGATTCAAGTTCATATTGGTATATTTTCAGGCCTTAATAGGCAAGGAAAGAGCAGTCTTAATGTAAGTCTTAATGTAAGCAATTGCATATGATCAGCATGATGAGAACAATCATGTGTTCTACATTCACTATTCCCCACATGAGTTTACTAATATAGTCCACCTGGCAGAGAGAATGAACACTAATGAGCGAATTCAGACAATCATGAGCAGCTGCTGTTAATAAACACATTCACTGAAGAAAAGAACGAGAAATAAAACTACACCTGACTTCAGTCACAGGCTTAGATGAAATAAACTGAAATAAAGCAGCAGCAGATGATTAAACAACTTCACAAACAGCTTCAGCAGCTTCACACACAGTCTGACTTTGTCATATCTACAAAAAATCTTTGAGAATTAATAGACATTTAGATGCTTTCGTTTGACCTTGTTTGCTTTAGTTAAGGTCTTCACTCATAGAGTTTATACCACTAGATTTTTATTTAGTTTTTGGCTGCTGTAACTGTGTTTGGGAGACATGGCTTTTATGGCAATGTATCGTAGTCATCACAAAGCGGCCTTCTGATATAATTCAGGTGGCAAGCTTTAAACAGAGTTTTGTTTTCATTCGTATGTTTAACTTAATTTATGATCTGTTATAATACTGCAAACTAACATTTTTATTTAATAATTGCACAATATCTTATGCTCCAAATGTTAAGCTCTGAAGCATGACTTCAATAATACGCTTTGTGCTGCAATGCATGCTGGATACCAGCACAGTACAAACCCCATCCATGACTCCCAGCATGCATTGTAACTTTAATGAATTATGCAACTGAATTGTCCACTTATTTCTTTGTGCTTTTTTTTTGCTTTAGTTTTTATGTTGAGTTTTAGTAGCAGGTTTTGTGATGTTCAGAGTTGATCTATTAATTTTGTTGATTGTCACCGTTGTTGAGATTCATACTCTGATTCTTGAGGTGTGTGTTTCTTAGTTCCTAAGGAACTTTGTTCCCCCTCAATTATTAGTCATGTGAAATTCAATGAGGCAAGAGACAAGACAACAGCGGCAAATTAAACCAGGGAGTACAATGAATGATGTGGCACAAAATAATAATAATTATCAGTCTTACAGACTTTGTCTGGGTACTTTTTTTCTTTTGCTAAACCTAATGTGGCTTAAATCATGTTTCTAGCAACAGAAAAAAAAACTTATATTTAAAAAGAGCCCAACTAAAGCTCACACTGATCTCCATCATGGTAGTGTCCAAAAACAAGAAGAATATCTGCTTAAATCTCTTTTAACTCTCAATAAGCACTTCTGTAGACGTCTGACAGAAATAACATCAGTCTGGTTAGTAATGTGTGAAGCTGTTGATGCTGATTTAGGAGTTGTTTAAGATTTAGTGTCTTCTTTATTTCAGTTGATTTCATCTAAGATGTGTGTGAAGTCTCTGTTTAATTTGTTGTGTTTCTCAGTAAAACAGCAATTTACTGTGAAACGTAAAAGTCAGATTAACCAAACAAAAAAAGCTATTTTTACTGAAATATTAGTTAAAGTACACAGAAAACAGTTCTGCAAAGTCTTGTACTGATAAGGAGATTAAATATTTAACTGAACTGCATTAATGTGGTTTGTTTCATGTAGTTTTGTGGGTCACCACTGAGCTGGAGAGTCACAAACACTGATATTCTGCTGCTTTATTTAAAGACAGGAACTAAAGCAGTGATGGGCTTTTTAAGTATTTCAGCTCATGTTTGTTGTAGCTGATGATGAACTGCAACGATTTGAGTTAAAGATGTGTATTTGGTTATTTCAAATGTTTGCTGTTTTGTACTAAGACATATTTCTTCTCAGTGGGCTCGAATGATATAAGTTCACAGTACTAACCCTGTATAAATACTGTAATTTAAACTCAAAATGCCTGAAGCAATTGGAGCAGAGTTAATTTCCATGGTAACATAACAGTAACATGCTGTAAAAATTAATGAGCTGTAAAATAATGGTAGAGGACTGTAAATTAACATTACAGTGCTGGCAACCCTGCTCCCAGTACATTACTGTTATTTAACGGCACACTTTTTTTACAGTGTACTTTGTTTTTGCCAGAACAGCCACAAAAACCATAGTTCACCCTGGATACAGGCAACATTGAGAAGAGGAAAAAGAACAAAGAGGCTGGTGACTGAAGGTCATTATGTTAAAGCTCTTGGTGGCTTGCTAGACTTAGTGCCTGAAGAATAATATAAGTGCGTGTTTGGCTACAAACTTGATCACACACAAATTTCTGATGTTTTGTGATGTGAAAACCCAAATTAATTATGTACTTTTTCTAGAAAAAAACCTAGACCTTTTCTAATTTTTTCTTATTTTGACAAATGAATTTAAAAAGGAAAAAGGCATCGAGGATGCAATGCTAATGGATCATTTTGTATAGCAGTTGTCTACTTTCAGTTATTACATCAAGATTCATTTTTAAGCCTTTGCTCTTCACAGTTCTCACAGATTTTTAACGACTTGAATGAAATCATTTTAACTTAATTTTTAGACCTGATGAAAGAGAATAAGGAGAGTGAAGATCTGAGTGAGTTGGAGGAAAAACTTCATGTCAGAACTGGAGAAAAAAAGAAGTAAAAGTCAAAAAAAGACCCTTATCATTCCTTTCACATGTGATCAGTTAAGGAAGAGTTTGCACTTAATTATTGCAAAAAAAATAAAATAATAAAAAAATAACAGCACCACGAGTGTTACTATTGTATCCATATTCGTTGTTCATAGCCATGAGATCCAGTTATCACTTTCACTTTCACTACTTTCACAATTTTGCTAACGACATGGTATTTAACAGATTTACTACATGATCTATTTTATCTGTGAAAAAAATAAATAAACAAAAATAAAAGTTTAATAAGAAAATCTAAACAATTCCATGATATGTTGCAATACGTACTGTGAAAGCTGGTTGTTTACAAAACAAACATCGCTTCATGTAAATTATATAGACTAGTATTGTACTTTACAAAAAAATTAAAAATTGCAAATTTTAATATTTTTCACTACGTAAACATGACTGAAATTATATATGAAACGTGTCACAATAAAGTGTTGAGCAATAAAAAAGGACTCTTCCATATTAATTCGGGATAAAAACAACATCCACGTGTTACACAAGTATTGATGCAGCGATAGGTGGCGGTAATGCGCTTCTGTGAAGACGATCCGACGTCAAGAAAGAAGACGAGCTCACATCACCACCAGCGTCATCAGTCAAAACTGGGTTTTCTGTGGTAAGACAATCACTGCGCTTCATATTGTCCTAACGTTATAATTATATAAAACACAGTTTGTTAAAGGGACATTATACAGAGTCAGTATGTATTGTTCTAATATGGTACAGGGCTGTTTGCTGAACTAAATATTCACTAGCAGTGTGAGCAGTTAATCCTAAAAACATTCATCTTGTAGTTAGGTGCACTGATGGTATTGTTTTTGAACGCTATCTAAACAGAAATTAAAGTATGATCTGTGAGGGGTGTTAATGGGAGAACTTCATTTGTATGTAAACATATGAACATATTCTTTCTATTTATTTTTTATGTAGGCTAATGTATTTTTAACATGATCTATTTTGACATGAACACCCGATTTGATGATAAATGCATTAATTTGATTAATTTTGGGCATTTTTTAAAAATCTCTACTTTTTCTTCTGTTCAGCGTCTTCACAGCGATTCACCACTAAATGCTGGACTGTTCCCATTAGCAAGAAGATTCAACTTGTGAAAGAAAATTAAAATCATGAATGATCCAGGGCCCTGTGGAATAAAAGAGGAAGATATTGAACAACAAATAGGTTGGTGTTCTTATTTTTTTAATTAGTTAAAAACGTTTTCAGTTAAAATGATCCAAAATCAGTTATAGAGCAAGTACATAATCACCTAATCAATTTTTCCTTGCCTTTGTCCGATTCATAACAGTAAGATTGTAATAGTATTTTATGTCGTTACATAAATTTTGCACATGCGGGATTACTTGCAATAACTTTTGTGTTTCAAAGAGCTTCAAAAAGGTTAAAAGGAACAGTTTTGAGTTTAAAAGGACAAGACGACATTCGGATGGTATGACAATGAGAGATTAGACTGAACAATAACAAATTTAAAATATAACATAAAACCAGATAAAACATATTTTTGCTAGTTTGAACAACTAATTGATTTCTTTCTTGAAAAATGCAACATTTGATTTATTGATATTTATTAAAATATGAATATAAAAATATTAGGTAAACTATTATTATCATACAGTAAGTTCATGGCTGTGCTTTTATAAACCCATTTAAACCCAATATTAATTGCAATCAAACTAAAATGACCACACCTGTTGTATTGAGCACATTAGACTTAGAGACATGATAACAACAATTTATTCAACGTTCAGTATTCAAACTAAAGTATTCATCCAAGCTATGGTATTGAAAAACTTTTACGTATGTTTAATCGTAAAAGCCATTTACAACTTTTTTGACAGTAAATTAATTCCTTTGATAAGTTGTCGTGTTAAAAGGTGTTAAATATTCCGGTAGTGTAGCGGCCCCTCCATATCCATCGTGCAGTATTGCACTGACCGTTGTGGTTTATCCCTTACATCAGCGGTTCTCAATGCTGGTCTTTGCACTGCTTCGCTCAGCATATTTTACAGGTCTCTCTTTGTTAACGCACCTGATTCTGATAATCCGCTCATTAGAAGAGAGCTCCGTGCATGAGCTGTGTTCCAATTGACATGGGGAAATCCATTAACGTTTACTTCACTTCGGAACATTAATTCAAGGATTTGCGCTGTAGATAAGTGAATACAATTTAAATTACATCTCACACACTTAAATGCACTTTAAATGGAACCTTTAAGATCGCTTCGAATTGGAATAATGGCAGAATATCTGGAGATGCCCACTTCGCAGGGCACATACATTTGAATAGAACAAATGTCTGAAGTGACAAGATAATTTACTAGGACTGCGTTTCCTAAAAGCATTGTAAGCCTAAGTTCATCGTTGCATCATTTGGTCTGCGATTTACTTAAGCTTGTGATGCTTTTGGGAAACACAGCCCTGGTATCGGGTGACATTGATGTTTTCTGTTGAGATGCTGCAGCATAGACGACGTGCTGTTGTGTTATGCTAGCTTGATCTTGCAATGAACGCACGCTACAGCGTTCTCTTTACTTTTGAATTTGAAGTGATTCCAAACCTTTTTTTGTAGTTTTCTCTTGTTCATTTGGTCTCATTGCTCATCGCCATTGTTAATGCTCCCTTCCATTACGTACCCCGCAGTAGTCTGTGTCTTTTTAGGTTTAGTCTTTTTATCACGGTTTTAGTGTCACGGTTTTCGGTTCTGAACGGGTAGGGTGGGCCATATGGAAAAAATATCATATTCCGATTTTGTTTCTGGGGAAATCACGTTTTTAAAGACTATTTTGCAAATTACAGAGGTAGGGGTGGGCAATATGGCAAAAATATCATATTACGATGATTCTTTGTCATTGATTTTACTATTTTGCAAGTTGTCTGAGCAGTACAGACAACTAATTTGCATTTTCTTATTAAAAACAAAGCCTTTCAAGGTGACAAATTATAAAATAAAGAAGTGCAGATATTTAGGCCGAAATAAGCAAAGATAAAAAAAAGTTGTAATTTTATCTTTGTCATTCCAATAGATACACACTACAAATAAACATAATATAAACAAACAGTGCTTTTATTTTTCAGGAAGAGTAGGTGTATTCAGCAGTATTGAATTAACAAACATGAAAGATGAAACACTATATACTTCTACACTACATCCATCATTTACTCACTCTCAGCACGTTTATAGCTGAATGAGACTCGTTTTTTTCTGTTGAACACTGTATTAAATTCAGTGAGGACCAGCTACTGTTTGGTTACTCAAAATGTATTTAAATAAGTATAAATAGTAGATAATGACACAATTATAATTTTTGAGCAAACTATCCCTTTAATGATAAGCGGCGGCATGTTGAGTTCTGTCCCTTTAAGAGCTGCATGCGTCTAATATACTGGCACGTTTTTCTCTTTAGACACAAGCACCTGTGTTTAACGCTGTGTTTTTGACAGTATTACCACTTTGGTGTACTTGCTGAAAAAGGGGCACAAGGCTACATTGCGCATGTCATGAACCGTCAAACCGTGTGACGCATGCATGCTCCGAACCGGGACAAGCGAACCGAACCGGTTCGGTTTTTTTTCATGAACCGTGCTATCCCTAGTGCTCGCGCCCTCAAATCAAAACACAGCCATCTCCTTCCGCTTCGTGTGTGACGTAATCGTAAGTGCCTTGTCATAGTAATGCACAAATCATGCACAAAACTTGACATGAACTTTAAAATGGATTAAAAGAGGCTTTTAGGCAGAGGATTTTGCCTCAATAATTGTTCACTGACGAGCTGCACAAAATCACGCTGATATTGAATCCGAATTCATGTAGCTCATCGGTGAACAACGGCTCTAGTATGACGTAGTAAATGCGGCTCAATGTAAGATCATACACCTGATGGAATTTACCGCTTTACTGACAAAATGCGCAAAACATGCCATAGTTTAAATCTCTGGACCTGGACAATATATTGCACAATATTTTCATGTGCATCTCATCAGTTAAGCCGATTCTTTGATTAGCGGCATTGTTTTCAAATAAAGTGGCAGTTCATACACAGAGCCATAGACCGCAGACAAGCTACACAATATTATGGTCAGTTTTGCAGGTTTGCGATACTGAATCTGATATTGTGCAGCTTGTCTGTGATCTACTACCTCTGGTTGTATTGTAAACAGCGACATCTTCTACATTGCTTATCAATTTGAGCCCAATCAAGACGAAGAGGGTATTACAGAAGAGGATCACCCAGAACCTGTGCAAGCACGGTAATGATATGTTTTCTGTTTGTTGTTGCTGCATACTTTTAAATATGCTGTTTGTATGATACTGCTTCTGTTAGCTTTTTATATATGTTTTTCTCATGATTTAAAGGGGTTGAGGCGTAGGTGTCACTAAAACACCAAACCCCGCCCCACGACTGACAAAACAGTGTTCGCGCAAGCAGGTGAGAGAGGATCGTGCGCAGGAGTGCTCGTGCACAAGTGCTTGACTTGCACTCCGATGACACATCAAGCGCGCGCGAGGGTTTGATATGAGCTCCCGGCCCCGTTTCTTCACATGTACATCTGTTTTCCTCTCGCAGAAATTTACCGCGCTCGCCAGCATCAGTGGTGCGCTCGTTTATTAATGGCATAGATTTGCCGCCATAGATTAAGTGTGTTTTTCGCGAGCTGGTTGATGCTGCTGCGGCAGTGAATCGCATCGCGATGCTGCCTCAGACAATGGCATGGTCTATCGACCCAACCCTACTTTCTACCGAACTTTGAGCTTTGTAACTTTGCAGATGTTGTTTGTGCATAGAACTCAATTTCCTCACCAAGTGTTATCTGAGCCATTTTTAAAAAAAAATTATTTATATCTGTTTCACTTTTTATATATTTTTGGAATCGATATTACTTAAAATTTGGATATTTTTGTGTTTCACATCTTATAATAATTTATTATTAATATTTCATTTATTTTAGTTATTTAATGAAAATCAAACTTTTGACCTTTTTTTTCTTTCTTTTTGAAATTTTTTAGACCTGATTGAAGAGAACAAGGAGACTAATGCCGAGTGCAGACTGCACGATTTTAGCCCCGATTTTGACACGCCGATAGGTTTTGAGAAATCGCAGACAAATGCCCGAAATAACAGGCAAATCGGTGCTTGTTCACACGAGTGACAATCACACAGTGTGAATTATCAAAGATGCGATCTGAGAGGATCGCCAATGTGCCGCTGACACCCGTGAGGTATTTGACATGCTAAATATCTGGACCTGTCGGAGATTCAAAATCATGCCGTGTGAAATGTGTTCTGACTGAAAATAAAATCGGCATGCAATTTGAATGGCAAGCTTCTTTTGCTAGCTATCTTTATAAATAATAATCCCAGTCTCACATGACAACTTCATTCCTGCACACGTGACCTCGCGTTGTTTCCATGTCACTTCTTGTGTTTGTTTGGCAATGAGACAGAGTTGTCGGTGATTCTTCCTGTTGTAAAGTCATGCAGTTTTAAAACCCCTTTCGCTGATTTACCATGCAGTGTTAACACAGCAGCGACTGAATACTATCCCAGATAGTCATGCAATGTGAAAAGATCTGTGACGGGACTTCTGAGCTCTAGTCTGAACTAGATACTCAATGAAGAGGGGGAGAAACAGCATGTCAAAGCTCAAACCCATGTTGGAAGTGTATTATTTACATTTGTACGAAACAATTTACGCAAGATGTCCGAAATTTATGCTGAATACAGAGTTGAGTGTCACAGTTTACCTTGTAATCCTTTGTCAGCTGATATTGCAGAAGGAGCCAATATTTTTGATCACAGATGATGTTTAGAAAATTGCATTGTTTGTGTATGCATCCTGGATTTTTTAATAGGCTACTGCCAAAGTCAATTCAAACATTAGGCCAATAGTTGTTTTGTCTTCAACTGTTCATCATCTGCATATGTAGAGCTCGAACTTTTATGTACAGGTGATGCTGAATATATACTGATACCGCATAGGACTGACAGATTTATTTATTTGTGAATATATTATTTATTCTTTTGCTAAAGAATCATAAAATGATTAGTATTCTTTTAAAGTTACATTTATCTCTTTACTTTCATTTCAGATCTTATGGAAGAAAACAAGGAGAGTCAAGTCATAAGTGAATCGCAGAAGAATCATGTCAAAAGTGAAGAGAAATATTTTGCAAGCAAACTTGGTCTTGGACTTCATATGAAAGTTCCCACTGGAGAGAAATCATATGAATTTGAGCAGTGTGGCAAGTGTTTAACACATAAAACAAACCTTAATGATCACACGAAAATCCACACTGGAGAGAATATGCACATGTGTGCTGAGTGTGGGAGGAGTTATGCACGGAAAGCAGCCCTTACTGAACACATGAGGATCCACACTGGAGAGAAGCCTTACACATGTGACCAATGTGGGAAAAGTTTTGCAAAATCAAGTGTTTTTAAAGTACATCTGCTCACTCATTCTAGAGAAAGGCTATATAGCTGTGATCATTGTGGTAAAACGTTTTTTAGGGCAGATTTCCTGAAGGACCACATTAACATTCATACGAAGGAGAAGCCTTACATGTGTTCTTTGTGTGGAAAGAGTTTTAGACAGATGAGTGCTTTAAAGGTACACCAGAAAAGACACAGCGGCGTGAAGGATTGTGTTTGCTCTGAGTGTGGGAAGACATTTTTTACAGATAGTGCACTGAAATTGCACAGGGCAGTTCACACTAAAGAAACACCTTACAAGTGTTCACACTGCGACAAGAACTTCAAACTCTTTCAATATCTGAAAATACATGAGAGGATCCACACTGGACAGAAGACGTATACGTGTGAGCAGTGTGACAAGTGTTTTGGACATATAACATTCTTCAATGATCACATAAAAGTCCACAATGGAGAGAAGCCTTACACATGTGATCAGTGTGGAAAGAGTTTTTCACTAAAACAAAACCTTAACACACACATGAAAATCCACACCGGAGAGAAACCACACACATGTGATCAGTGTGGAAAGAGTTTTACTCTAAAACAACACCTTAAAACGCACATGAAAATCCACACCGGAGAGAAACCACACACATGTGATCAGTGCGGGAAGAGCTTTGCGGTAAAACATTTACTCAATGTTCACATGAAAGTCCACACTGGAGAGAAGCCTTACACATGTGACCAATGTGGGAAGAGTTTCATAAAATCAAGTGTTTTTAAAGTACATTTGCGCACTCATTCTAGAGAAAGGCTATATAGCTGTGAACAGTGCGGTAAAACGTTTTTTAGGGCAGATTTCCTGAAGGACCACTTGAAAGTTCATACAAATGAGAAGCCTTACGTGTGTTTTTTGTGTGGAAAGAGTTTTAGACAGATGAGTGCTTTAAAAACACACCAGAAAAGACACAGCGGTCTGAAAGATCATGTTTGCTCTGAGTGTGGGAAGACTTTTTTTACAGATGGTGCATTGAAAGTACACAAAGCAGTTCACACTACAGAAACACCTTACAAGTGTTCACACTGTGACAAGAGATTCAAACTGTCCCAATATCTGAAAATACATGAGAGGATCCACACTGGAGAGAAGCCTTACACGTGTGATCAATGTGGGAAAAGATTCACTCATTTTTCTGCTCTAACAAGACATAAAACTGCATGTCTGATTGTCAATCATGTTGATAATTGACTAATCAAAAATTATTACAAAGTCAATTAATCAACTGATAATTTCAGACACTTTTGTCCTTTTGTTTTTTTGTATCATTTAAATTATTTTAATTATTACCTTTCATTCTTTCATAGTGTTTGTGATTGTTGTTTAATCTTACGGATGGATGCTTTGTAAAAGATAAGAGAATGTCTTGTTGCAGGACAATGTTGTGAAGCAGTACATTTCTGTTGTTTTTCTTTGGTGTAATATGACTTGTTGTATTTGTACTGGCCAGACTAAGTCTGAGCTTTGAGACATTGACATTCAGATCTAGTCTAAGCATATACAACTAAGATTATTCAATAAATTTTGTTAATTTTACTTTCATTACTTCGTCTTGAGCATCTGCTTTTACCTGTCTCTCCCAAGTCACACTTTTAGGCTGATAGAAGACTGTTAATATAGTTTTGGGTACCAGACAATACTTTCTTTTCACAGGATTTACTGGTTTTGGACAACAGACAAAACAAAATCAGATCACTTCTGATAGGGATTTGGATATGAAAAAATCTCATATTTCTAGATCCATCAGATCTAGATCCATTAAAATAGTTCTAGCAATACATCTCTAAAAGATTTCACCTGCCAGATGTTATGAAATGTAATGTTGTCTTGAGTTTATGATTTAGAATGTATGTGAAACTGATTTTTAAAGGTGAAAGACTTGGGAGGTGAACATCTTATATAATGGCTTTCAAAACAAAGTTGGTAATGTAAAGAAATGTGGAGGGACTAAGAAAAAATAAAGTGATTTGAAAAGTAGGGTATTATACACATCAAAGGGAGGCATAGTGGTTTTGCTAGTATTTTCAGGCATTAAAACCCATAGAACATTGTAGGTTTTTAAGTTCTAATAACAGTTGATCTCATTCACTAAACATGCGTACGCTCAATTTTTTGTGACAAAATGTGAGTATGGACATTTTCACGAATATTACATGATTCATGAAGAACTTGCATACTAAAATCTATCCTAAATGTACGAAAAGATTCAACAACATCTCATACCACGCACGCACAATAATCATGTGCAATCAAGGCCTTATAAGAATGTATAAAGAACCCTACATATAAGTAGATATGTTGTAGTGAAAAGTAACTAGACATTAAAAATTAATAATAAAGTATAATTAGAGGTCCAATTATATAAATAGATAGATATAGAGGTAAAATAACAATCACCGTATCTATCCTTATATAAACTGTGATTATTGTGTCTCACCTTGTGTTTGGAAGCATTGGCACACTTGCAAATTAGGTAGAACATTTTTGTGAGAAGTTCAAACATGGGAATGAATGTGAAAAACATACACAATAATTAGTGAATGAGATCCATTGTCCATGCTAAGCTCCAGAAGATATTAAGAACTAATGAGAAATATGAAGGAAACGTCAGGGGCGGGTATAAAAGATATACTATACAGCAGGACTTCTCAATCCTGGTCCTGGAGGTCCGCTGTCCTGGAAATTTTAGCTCCAACCCTAATCAAACGCACCTGAACCAGCTAATTAAGATGTTCAGGATTACTTGTAAGCTACAGGCAGGTGAGATTAATCAGGGTTGGAGCAAAACTTTGCAGGACAGTGGACCTCCAGGAACCGGATTGAGAGGCCCTGCTACACAGCATTGTTAATGGACAAGGCAGACAAAACATGTACGTTTTGAGTAGATCCCATCCCAGCTTTTGGACCTTTATTTCTGAGAATGTAGAGAGAAATAAGCTGAAAGAAATAAACAGGAGTTACACTGCAGGAGAATAATGGTAATGGTGGTAGTGGTGGTAATGCAATGCTTTTGGATGCTCAAAGTAGTCGTTTTACTTTGTGATCAGCAGCAGAGCTGATTTT
Organism: Enteromius anoplus; assembly: GCA_032359395.1. Taxonomy (NCBI): domain Eukaryota; kingdom Metazoa; phylum Chordata; class Actinopteri; order Cypriniformes; family Cyprinidae; genus Enteromius; species Enteromius anoplus. Next base: position 532,274 of record JAUMHG010000008.1, on the reverse strand, counting down.
GAATTTCCGTTGCTCTTTTGCTGTTCAGAAGGTTAACACTCAACCATAAAGTAAGTTCTCTTCGATTTCATGTTTGAAGTGTATTATTCACATTTTACATTTGTATTAAACGATGTACGTTCCATAGCTTGATATAAGCAAGGTGTGCAACGCAATTCATGCTGAATACAGAGTTGAGTGTCACAGTTTACCTTGTAATCATTTGTCAACTGATATTACAGAAGGAGCCAATATTATTACCCACAGATGATGTTTAGAAAATTGCATTGTTTGTGTATGCATCTTGATTTTGTAAAAGGCTACTGCCAAAGTCATTTCATGTGATCAGGCCAATACTGCCGTGCAAAGGCAAAAGGCCGTAACTTTGATTTTAGTCGAAAATGAGTTATTGATATTTTTAGAATATTCAGCACCTCCTTTATCATGTGGATAAGTATCTTGAGCCAGTTTAATTGTTTTTTCAAGAAAATAATTCGTTGTCTTAACATTAACTTCCCTAAGCCCTAGGGAAACGAAGTTAGAACACCGTAACACCTGTTAGTGCTGTTTGGCTTTGTTTTGAAACGCTCTAATTAAGTTCTCTGACTTTATGCTAAACGCTCTGTCTTTGTTTTACCATACAATAAAGTTTACCACGTTTAAGTTACAGTGTTGCTGGTCTACTGTCATAACTCTGTCACTGAAGAACTTCTGACACACACTATTATATGCATTATATTTTGTAATGTTTTCGGACACTGAAGTGTTGGTCTAGTGGTTAGGATTCAGTGCTCTCTCCGCCGCGGCACGAGTTCGATTCCCGGTCAGGGAATGACTGTCTTTTTTCTATACAAGGCCATTTGACTTAAGAAGCCCTGTTGTGAGTTAAAAAGGTCAAAATAGTATATTGTTCTTAATCATTTCTAATGCATTAATAACGGCACCAGAATGCAACCAAAACACAGGATAGCAATAAGTAGATTGCTATAAGTAATTATCAGTCATCC
>JAUMHG010000008.1:507993-524716 GCA_032359395.1 Enteromius anoplus | reverse complement strand
TCCTCTGGCCGGACGCCCAGCACCTAATTTCCAGTTCAATTTAACACATGTTAGATTGTGTAGGGTCTTATAGTGTAAGACCCTACACAGGTGAGTAACTCAAAAGTAGATTTCTTAGAGAATCAAAACATAAACTTCTATAGCAGTCTCTTATATTTGCAGGTGTTCAGACGAGGGAGACAAGACGATGACAACCACACCACTTCATGGACGATATCAGGGAAGCACACAGAGATCCTAGGAACACTGGGAGCGAGGAGCACTCTATGGGAAGAGCAGGTGACAGGTAATCGACAGGTAAATATAATCAGCAAGGTAAGTCCACTTCGAGTGAATACAAGCTTGGACAGGGATAGACTGGGTAAGTGTGCTTTTATCTGGTGAGGTTGATTGCTAATGGGATGTGTAACAGGTGCTGGTGATCAGTACTCGGGTGACTGCGATCTGAGTGAGGGTGGAGCCTGGCGTGGGTTCAGGTGTATCTGTAACAGTACCCCTTCCTCCAGTGCCCCCTCCTGATGCGGGACCCCTCCGACGACGTGGTGGTCGACCTCGAGGTGCAGGACGAAGAGGATGGCTGGCGTGAAACACATCCATCAGTGCTTCATTCAGTACATCCTCACGTGAGACCCAGGACCTCTCCTCAGGACCGTATCCTTCCCAGTAAATGAAATACTCTAGTTTACCACCATGGCACCAGGAATTCAAGATCTCCTTAACCTTGTAGATGGCACCCTCATCGACCATGATGGGAGGAGGGGGTTCCTCTTCGCCCGGCTCTGTGGGGGGAAGAAGAGGATCGTGGTAAGGTTTAAGTAGTGAAACATGGAAGGTGGGGTGAATTCGGTAAGGGCGTGGAAGTTGAAGTATATATGTGACTGGGTTGATCTGCTCCACGATGTTGAAGGGACCAACAAACTTGGAACTTGGATGGCCACTCCTAGGAGTTTGAAGAAGGCCCGCCATACCCGAGAGATAAACTGGGGACCTCGATCAGAGACGATCTCCTCGGGTAATCCAAAGGGCCGGAAGACTTGAGGGTAGACCTTTCAAGGGAAGCAGACAACAGAATTTCAAGAAACTATCCACTATCACCAGAACACAAGTATTACCTTCGGAGGCGGGCAGGTCTGTGATAAAGTCGACTCCTAGGTGTGACCATGGGAGGTTAGGTGTGGGAAGGGGCTGGAGTTTCCCGGCAGGAAGTGTTCTGGGAGTCCTAAAGGTAGCACATTCCCTACACCCTCTCACATACCTTCGCACGTCTTGGTCCATCCGGGGCCACCAGAATTGCTCTTGAAGTAGCGAGAGGGTACTGTTGGTCCCTGGATGTCCAGTGCCCAGTGAGGTGTGGATGAGGGGAATCCGTTACTCTTTGGGAACAAAGCGTCGATCAGGTGGGCACCCCGGCGGAGGGACAGATGCAGGGTTAGCTGCGGCTGGAGGGGTCACCCACTGAATGGGGCACACAAACATCTTGTCAGGAAGAATAGTCTCTGTAATCTCGGGTTCTTCGGGAGGAGCGTACAAGTGGGAAAGTGTGTCCGCTCTCACATTTTTTGAACCAGGTCGGTAGCAGATCGAAAACTTGAAACGAGTAAAAAACAAGGCCCACATTGCCTGTCTAGGGTTTAGTCTTCGGGCTTCACGAAGATACTGCATGTTCTTACGGTCTGTAAGAACTTTGAAAGGATGCAGGGACCCCTCCAGCCAGTGACGCCACTCCTCGAGGGCTAACTTGATGGCAAGAAGCTCACGATTACCAATGTCATAATTCCCCTCCGCCGGGGTCAGCTTCCTGGAGAAGTAAGCACATGGTCTCAGTTGAAGGGGTTTCCCGTCGTGGAGGCATCTACTTCAACCACAAAGGGTAGCTCGGGGTTGAACCAGAATGGGAGCAGTGGTGAAGGCAGTCTTGAGTTTATTAAAAGCTTGGGTGGCTTTGGGGTTCCACACTAAATTCATGGGCTTATTTCGTAAGAGGGAAGTTAAGGGTCTAGTAAGGATACTATAATTTTCACTAAACCTCCTATAAAAATTTGAGAAGCCCAGAAACCACGGAAGCTCTATGATAGTAGTGGGTACGGGCCATTGGGTGATAGCTTCTACCTTGCTTACATCCATGCTCACACCTGATGTATCTATGTTGTAACCCAAGAATGTAGTGGCGGCCTGGTGGAATGAGCATTTCTCTGCTTTGAGGAAGAGCTCGAATTCTCAGAGCTTGGTGAGTACCGCACGGACATGTTGAATGTGTTCTTGGAGACTGGAGGAATAGATTAGAATATCGTCAATGCATACAACGAGAAGTTTATGGAGGTACTAATGGAAAACCTTGTGCATGAAGTCCTGGAAGATTGAGGGAGCGTTGACAAGTCCGTACGGCATCACCAAGTATTTGTAGTGCCCAGTGGGAGTGATAAATGCTGTTTTCCATTCATCCCCTCTACGTATTCTGACAAGATTATAAGCGCTACGTAAGTCCAACTTGGTAAAGATTTTTGCTCCTTTGAGCTTCTCAAGGGCAGCTGGGACTAAGGGGAGAGGATACCTAAAAGGGATGGTAACTTCGTTCAAGGCCCGGTAATCTATACAGGGCCGAAGGCCCCCGTCCTTCTCAGCAACAAAAAAGAAGCTGGAAGCAGCAGGGGAATTAGATGGGCGGATCTAGCCCTGGTCCAGTACCTCCTTAATGTAGTTCTCCATGGCTTGGGTTTCTGGAATTGACAAGGGGTAGATATGTCCTTTGGGCACTGGAGCATCCGGGAGCAGATCGATTGCACAGTCCCATGGGCGGTGAGGTGGCAAGTGAGCGGCTCTCCTGGGGCAGAAAACATCCTGGAAAGGCAAATACTCAGGAGGAATAACCACAGATAATTTTTCGTTAGGGCTTTCAATGGAGGTAGTACATACGTGCATAGTGAATTTTCGGTGAAGAGGAAGTTTGGGAAAACATTCGGTGCAGCAAGAAGTTCCACACTAGTATTTCTCCAGTGCCCCAGGAAAGGATGGGTTGGTGCTTCACTAGCCACGGACGCCCTAATACCACCTCCATGATGGAGCCCTCCAGAACCAGCAACCATATTTCCTCGTCATGAAGCAGTCCAACACATAGATGAATGGGGCCAGCATGACGTTTAACGTCATGGTTGGAGAGACGCTTTCCTGTGATGGATTGAATCTCGTAACATGTGTTACTGCGTTGAGTCTTAATGTTTAACTGTTTTACTAAATCAACAGAGGTAAAATTACCAGCGGACCCAGAATCAATAGGAGCTGTAATTTTAAGGGAGACATCTTTGACAGTGATAGTCACAGGGCAGGTCAAGGCGTGCATTTTCTTTGACATAGGTAATATGGCACTCACCCCAGGTCTAGGAGATTGAGTACATTCCTTGATGAAGTGACCTGATTGCCCGCAGTGCAATCATAACCCCTTTGACATCTGTCTTTGTCGTTCCTGAGATGTTAAATTATGCTTGTCCAGCTGCATGAGTTCGGGACTGGGTTCTGGAGGGCTTAGATGCTCTGGTGGGCGGGGGAAATTCACAACAGATTCAGAGGGATGATGTGCATAAGACTGTACCCAAGTGGAGCATCGAAGAGCCAGTTGAATGAATTGTTCAAGTCCGAGCAAGTCGTCATACGGAGCCAGCATCATCCAAAGATTTGGTTCCAAACCTTGACGGAAGGTGGTGATTAAACCCTTTTCATTCCACCCGCTCGCAGCCGCAAGAGTCCTAAATTGAACGGAATATTCATGCACGGATAGGTTATTTTGTTAAAAACGATACAGTTCTTCACCAGCATATGATTCGTGATCGGTTCTTCCGAACACCTCCAGGAAGTGCTGATTAAAATGGCGTAGGAGCTTTCGGCTGGTCCTGACTGACTCCAAATACACTTAGCCCATCGAAGAGCAGAACCTGAGAGGCAAGAAACAACATATCCAATCTTCGAGTTATCAGTTTTATACACACTCAGGTAGGTCGAAAACGTAATGGCACACTGAAGCAAAAATCCTTTGCAATCCCCTGTCGTGCCAGAGAAGGGCGTCGTGCGCACCATGGGACAGAGCACAGCGGAGGACGAAGAAGCCATTGGGGTTTCCGAGTTTGGTGCAGGTAATGGTGATGGCGTGGAAAGCGGTGGTGGTGAGGTTGTAGATGCGGGACGTAAGATAGCTTGTCTTACGGCATCCACAAGCTCCTGAAAGGTTTCTTCAGCACTCATCCTGTAATTGTCGGTGTTGATCAAAGCTTCTGTAACGAAGCGGACAGACAAATGGAGTTGTGGTGAGTATCTAAAAAGTTTATTTACAGTGTATAAGAGCTGAAGCCAGTGATAAACAGGTAAGTAACTCAAACGTAGATTTCTTATAGAATAATAACATAAAATTAAAGCAGTCTCTTATATTTGCAGGTGTTCAGATGAGGGAGACGAGACGATGACAACCACACCACTTCATGGACGATATCAGGGAAGCTCACAGAGTTTCGAGGAACACTGGGAGCGAGGAGCACTCTATGGGAAGAGCAGGTGAATCGACAGGTAAGTATAATCAGCAAGGTAAGTCCACTTCGAGTGAATATGAGCTTGGACAAGGATAGACTGGGTGAGTGTGCTTTTATGTGGTGTGTTTGATTGCTAATTGGGATGTGTAACAGGGGCTGGTGATCAGTACTCGGGTGACTGGGATCTGAGTGAGGGAGTGAGGGTGGAGCCTGGCGTGGGTTCAGGTGTATCTGTAACAGTTGGGTCATGGTTGGACGTCCAAATGGTGGACCTAGTTTGGACGTCGAATAGATGTCCAGAATTGGTCATGGACCGACGGACCCAATATAGACATGATCTGCACGTCTATCCTACATCCAATGTTTAGTGGGAAGGCATTGACCATTTAAAATGTAAAACTGCTTAGGTAGCCAATGGACCTGTTTTACTTGATGCCAAGGTTCATTATTGTGATTAAAATAAATGTAAAATATTACCCCAAATCCGTCTTCCTTTGTGGGGAAATGTGTCAAACTAGCCAGGACAATGAAAGACGTGCGTAATAATGGCCCTTTTTTCCCCGTGTGTGCTGATGCTGTCATCTGTTGACATTTCCGAACGCCTACAGTTGCTTAATAAAAGTGTAATTAATCAATTAATCAATTGATTTTAACCGTGCCGTGCTGGGATCGGGCTTGGACATAAATATCTTAATGCCTGTCGGGCTCGGGTTGGGTTCGCCTACTGCTCTGTCGCCTACTACTTTGCATTGCATTGCCAGGCTCGGACAGAAAAATGCGTCCCGATCCGCACTCTAGTTGGCATCATCTGAGATTGTCTGAGGGGTTGACATTATCTCTTTTAAGGTGTTCTGATATCTCAGGTCTTTGTGAAGGCTGGATCCAGACTGAAGCTTGTGTAATTCCGTGTTACAACTGGATCGAAAAATCGAGAAAAAATTGCATAGCCACTGGTCCAACCAAGCAAAAGAATATCAAAGTGCATTTAATCAGATATTACTAAAGTACAAGGTTGTGATATCAATTATGTGAATGTTTTGCTAAAGAGATTTGTCTCAACATGTACAATGAAAATAGCAGAGGGCCTAAGACACATCTTTTTGGTACTCCATACTTTACTGGATAATACTGGATGAGGTAATTCCCCATTAGTGATAGTGATCGGATAGATTAAATCAGATCTGCAAATCAGAAAAAGTAGTGCAAATCTAGACAACAGTGCAAATGGCAGGACGCATTGCAGGCTCCAAACCACACAGTGATTCAGCTGAACAGGATGCTCTCGATGGTGCCTCTGTAGAAGGTGTACATGATGGGGGTTGGTGCTTTTGCTCGTCTCAGTTTGCAGAGACAAAAGAGGCGCTGCTGTGATTTCTTGGCCAGAGCAGTGGTGTTGTTCGTCCAGAAGAGATCCTCTCTGATGTGCACACCCAGGAACTTGGTGCTGCTCACTCTCTCCACAGACGCACCGTCGATGGTCAGAGGAGCATGCTGAGTGTGCGCTCTCCTGAAGTCCACAACAATCTCCTTTGTCTTTTCCACATTCAGAGAGAGATTGTTGTCAACACAACACGTGGCCAGGTGACTCACCTCACTTCTGTAGTCGGTCTCATCCCTGTTGCTAATGAGACCTACCACAGTCGTGTCGTCCGCAAACTTGATGAACAGGTTGGAGCTGTGTGATGGTGTGCAGTCATGGGTCAGCAGAGTGAGGAGGAGGGAAATCAGCACACATCCCTGATGTGATGCATGACTAGCCGTTCGAAGCACTTCATGAGGATGGGAGTAAGTGCAACAGGACGGTAGTCATTAAAGCAGGAGGGAGATGACTTTTTGGGACCAGAATGATCGTGGTGGCTTTGAAACATGTGGGGACGACAGCCTGGATGAGTGATATGTTGAAGATTTCTGTGAGGACATCAGTGAGTTCCATTGCACAGTCTCTCAGTGCACGACCAGGAATGTTGTCAGGACCCGGAGCTTTACGTGCATTGATCCTGCTGAGGGATCTCCTCACGCTGTCCGGGGACAGAATCATCACCTGGTCACCAGGAGGGGGTGGGGTCTTCTGTGCAGTGGTGCTGTTTTGGACTTGGAGCGAAGAAGGTGTTCAGCTCGTTCAGCAGGGGGATGCTGCTGTCAAAGGTCTGTAGTGGGGACTTGTAATCTGTGAGGGTCCGAATGCCCCACTACAGGCTCTGTGTGTCTCTGCTGTCACTGAAGCGATGGGATATTTTCCTGGAGTACTGTCTCTTAGCCTCTCTGATGCCACAGGAAAGGTTGGCCCTAGCTGTCTTCAGGCTCACCTCGTCTCCACCTCTGATGGCAACGTTCCGAGCTTTCAGCAGACTGAGGACCTCTCCTGTCATGCATGGTTTTTGATTGGTCTGGACAGTTATGGTTTTAGTGACTGTTACATCCTCAGTGCATTTGTTGATGTAGGCTGTAACAGTCTCTGCATACTCCTGGAGGTTGGTGATGTTGTTGTAGGTGGCAGCCTGCTTAAACATGTTCCCGTCTGTGGTATTAAAGCAATCCTGTAGAGCAGTGGTCTCAAACACAATTCCTGGAGTGCCGCAGCTCTGCAGAGTTTAGCTCCAACTAGCTCCAAATCACACCTGCTTGTAAGTTTCTAGTGATCCTGAAAACTGAATCAGGTGTGTTTGATTAGGGTTGAAACTAAACTGTGCAGAGCTGGGGCCCTCCAGGAATTGAGTTTGAGACCAATGCTGTAGAGCCTCCGAAGACCCTTCTGGCCACACTTGTATTTGCTTACAAACCGGTTTGGTGACTTTAACGAGCGGTCTGTAAGCAGGCATTAGCATGACAGTGATGTGGTCTGAGGCGCCGAGGTGGGGGAGGGGGAAGCTTTGTAAGCTCCTCTCTGGGTGGTGTAAACAAAGTCCAGTGTGTTATTACCCCTTGTTGGGAAGTCTATGTGTTGCTGTATTTTTGGAAACACGCATTTTAAGTCTGCATGATTGAAATCCCCAGCCAAGATGAGAAAAGCATCAGGGTGGGCTGTCTGCTTGTTGCCATTGGAGGACGGAGGGATGTACACAGCACACAGTAGTATGGCTGTATATTCCCTCTGTAGATAGAATGGCAGGCACTTAATAACCATAAACTCCAACACTGGTGAGCAGTGTTTGCAGACTGCAACAGCATCGCGGCACCATGCGTCATTAATGTAAACACAAAGTCCGCCCCGCGGGTCTTACCTCCCGCGACAATAACTCGTTAATGGACAGATAAACAAGACAAAGACGAACAAAAACACTGCAACTTACAAGACAAAAAACACGAAAATGTTGTTCGGTCGGGAGAGAGAGAAGCCGCTGCATGTGCACACGCCGCCATCTTGGATCTAGATAGGATCTAAACCATCTTATGGCCTGCCCTTGAATACCTAAATTGTTTTGTAATCAGTCTTTGAGTAAATCATGATCTACAGTGTCAAACGCAGCACTAATGTCAAACAAAACCAGCAATGCGATCCAGCCATGGACTGACGCATGCCATTTGTAATTTCAACAAGTGTAGTTTCTATGCTGTTATGAGGCCGGAAACCTGACATCTTTTATATTCTGAAAGTCTTCATATATGTGTGTATACATATGTAGAAACTAAAGATTTGAAGTGGGTCTGTAATCAGTTCACTAGGATCTATTTGCTGTTTCTTAATATGAGGTTTAAGAGACAGAGGCATTTTAATATCAGTCTCAAGGAAGATGCACATCTAGATTCCTTTGCACATTTATTTGGATTTATAAGTCGCTACTTCTATTATGATCAACTTCTATAAAGAAATGAACTGAAACTTTGTTACAATTTGAAAGTACATGTTCGATATGTCATCTATAATTTAGGGTTTAAAGATGAAAGTTTGGGAGGCACTTATGAAGGCACAGAGCCAATGGGGTTGCTGTGGAGCATGAGGCCCATTCCAGGAAGTCGACATGGACTCAGGTAGCTTTGACCATAAAAATTGTGTGTGATTTTTATTGCCATGTTTAAATTCTATTTTCGTTTTTATGTGAGGAGTTGGGAAGCCAGAATTCAACTAACCTCTGGTCATTACACCAGGTTACGTAAGATGGACATTTTCAGACCTATGGAAGTTCGCATTTCAGTATACAGTGGGCATCTATCGCAAGGCTTTAGCCAACAAGCACCCTTGGTAACCAGTGTCACTGAGCGCTGGTACGTCGCACCAGGTGTGAAGAGGGTGAACATCAGGGAGAAAGACATGCGAGGAACATTATTGCTGCCTCCAGGTACAAACATCCATATTAGATTTACAAGGAGTGTCACAGAAGAATAGAAGCCATTTGCAAGACACATAATTTTGTGTCTTGTAAATGACTTTCCATGTGTTTTTAGGACCTGGGCCGTATCCAGGTGTGCTGGACCTGTGGGGAGCTGGTGGTGGTTTGGTTGAGTATCGTTCTTCTCTGCTTGCATCTCATGGCTTTGCATCCATGGCACTTGAGTACCTTGCTCCAAACCATCTAAGGATGGAAGACACTGATGCTTCCTACTTTGAGGTAATTCACAACTTTTGGTTTAATAATTTGGGCCAACTTGACATGACATTTAATGTAATTTGGAATTATAATTATGTAGAATTATCTAGAAGGACTCAGTAGTTATCTAGAACAAGTTCAGCACCCATTCAGATTTCTGGTCCATAAAAGCAATCTCATAAGATGTGACACGGTCCTTGATCATCCTTGATCATACATACACTGGATGAAAGCTAAAAACTAAATAATTCAATAAAAACAGATATTTAAAAATAGCCTCTCAGCTGTAGTAAAATATTTCCTCTGTAACCTTCACTAAAAATGTAAAATTCATTTGGATTGAGTGCATGCAAACCTGGACCCAAAGTTGGGTTGTGCTGTGGGACAACTGTTTATTGTTTTTAAAGATGCCCATCAATGTTTTGTTTATGTATACATGTCTCCTTTAGAAAGCATACCAGATCATAAAGAATCATCCAATGGTACAGAAAGACAATTTGGCTATTCTTTGGCTATGTTTGGGTAGTGCCATCACGCTCAATATGGCGTCCTACTCCAAAGTCATTAAGGTTAGCTTGACACATGTAAACATATTTAGCTAGATTTTAAATGCAGATGATTTGTATTACATTTCACATTTTTGTGTGTCTTTTGTATTGTGCAGCCCAAGTGTTGTGTGTGCATAAGCGGAAGTCATCTGATGCCTCTTAAAAACTCCCTCTATGAACTCTTTGAGGACATGAAAACGTGAGACATCATGAGTATGTAGAAAAAAAAAACTAAAATATGTAATGGCATTATAAGAGTTTAGCAGTTATTTTAATTATAATATATGTAGTAAAAGGTGTATGAAGTGTTAAACAGGAAAAAATTACAGTATATAAAATGTAAATGTATAAATATATGTATAAATTATAATTGTAAACTGTAAATATAAAGAAGTAATCAAAATACATAAACATGTGAATACTGTATTTCAGGATATATAGTGGCAAGTCTGAATATATATATATATATATATATATATATATATAATGTTGACATGTAGACTAAATATCAAGTACAATAGCATTTATAAATTAAATGTGACTAGAGTCTAAATATCAAGAGTCTAAATATATTTAAGGTACGTGATAAAACAAGACCTGTGGTCTCACTATTTAACTTTAATTCTGAGCATTGTAAATATTATTGGTTAAAAAAAAAATGTCATTCCAGACATGCTGATAAGCTATGTATAAATGAGGACAACCATGTTATTTACAAAAATCTCATCTCAGCGCTTCACTGTGAAAGTGTCAAAATTGATGTGAGTATAGAATAAATATCATAATGGATTTGTTTAATTTATATATATATATATTAATTGTATATTTGTATAAGTTGTATAAATTAAACTAATTTATTTATTTAATAAATTAACAGATTTGTGTATATATTATATTAAATCTGTTTTTAAACATGTTATTTCCTGTAATGCCAATCATCTCTTAAAATGCACCCAGGTGGGGAGAAGAAAAGTGTCCACTTCTGTTAGTGAATGGGGATGATGATCAGACAGTTCCTGCAGTGGAATCTGCTGAAGATGTGAGTAACATGTTTTTCAGTCAGTCACATTAAGCTTGCTACTAAACACTTCAAGGGTTCTTGCATTTGAAGAGAGTAAGGCAATTGGATGCTCACTTCAATTTGGAGTTTGCCCATTGCTTCCTTTCAGTCGGTCACTGCGAGTGATGTCAGATATGACCGATTAATTGGGATCTCACTTCGAGAGACCAATCCAATATGAGTGTATTAAAACCAGCCAATACACATTGGCATGAGCTGATTCAATCAATCAATCACTTTTATTTATATAGCGCTTTTAACAATACAGATTGTAGTAAAGGACTGAGCATTATCATATAGGAGATTAGAGTGATGGTAATGAAGAGAAACTATTTATTTATTAAATGCAGAGGCGGTCTCTGTAATCAAAATGACGATAATCACTAGGAATTAGGTGCCCCAAACTAAGCAAGCCAGAGGCGACAGCGGCAAGCAAACAAAACCCCATCCATGAAAGAATGAAAAAAAGAAAAAAAAAACTTGGGAGAAACCAGGCTTAGTTGGGGCCAGTTCTCCTCTGGTCACTTAATGTCCAGTTCAATTTTAAGCACATGTCAGATGTGCAAAGGACTTATTGTGTGTGTGTGTGTGTGTGTGTTTTTTTTGTGCATCTGGTTCCGGCGTTCTGTCCACGGAGCTCATCTAGGTGGTCTGGTCTCCGATGAAGATCATCTCTTTGTGCTTATACATGTAGTGCTTTGCCCGTGTCCTGTGTCTGTGGTTTTTGTTGATGTCTCGTGCCATGTGCTCCAGTGTGTTTGTTTACTTACCTAATCCCTTGTGTCTTCTCCCAATCTGTAACTCCGCCCTCGTCATTAGTGTTTCATTCCCCACTAGCTGTGTTGTCCAGGTGTCCTGTTTTATCTCGTCAATTAGTCGGTGTATAAATCCAAGCCCCATGTCCAGTATCTTTGTGAATCGTTAATGTTATGTTGATCGTGTTCGTCTGCGTTGGTCTGTGTGCCGTTGTTCAGCCTTCTATGTTTCCTGGTCCTGTTATGAATAAATGTTCACTTTTTCGGAATCCTCAGCCTTCGAGTCTCCTTGTCCCTGAGTGGTGAGGCCGCAACAACACCATATCAGTCGTGACAGAACAATTTACCACAGTGTGAGATGGTGTTCACTTCCGGGAATGCGCACATCTCAGCGGGCGTCGATTCCAGTATCAGTCGATGAACTTGATAATGTTCAGTGCTTTGCTACAATCTGTAATGTTAAAAGCACTATTTAAATAAAAGTGACTTGACTAGCTGTCACCAATCCTCGTGGTTTCAAGTCCGCATATAACGGGTCTCAGCACTGTATCACGATCCTAAGGAGCCGTGTATTGTCCAGTCGGTTCCAGTTTTACAGCCAGGAGAGCTGTGTCAAGTCCTCATGGTTCCTAGCCCGCCATTAACAGGTCTCAGCCCCATATCATGGTTCGAGGAGCCGTGTCTAACACTGTCGGATCCGGTTTCACAGTCAGGAGAGGCCATCGATGATGGTTATCTGCCATGTGGTGACTGTGAGGTCCCATGGCCTGACCCACCAGAGCCCTATACCAACTATGAGGTCCCATGTCCCGAGCTTCTGGAGCCTGTGTGCGGTTCAGAGACTCCGTCGGGTCCGCCAGTGGCTGCACTACCTCTGGAGATGTCGGTTCCAGCCGTAGAGTCTCCAGAGGTTTCATTGGTGGCTGCTAAACCCACAGAGGTCTCTGAGTCGCTGTCTGGTCAGCACAGGAGGGCATGGTCGCTGTCTGGTCGGCTCAGGAGGGCACTGTTGCTGTCTGATCGCCCAGGAGGGCATTATCCCTGTGTGTTCGGCCCAGGAGGGCACTGTCGCTGTCTGATCGGCCCAGAAGCGCATTATCCCTGTCTGTTCGCCCACAGAAATCACTGTCACTGTCTGGTGAGCCCAGTTGAGCTTCTCCGCCACCCTGGAGGGCGGCTTCACTGACTATTCGGCCCAGGGGGTCATCATTACTATCTGGTGAACCCTAGGTGGGCTTTTCCGCCGTCCACTCCGCCCTGGAGGGCGGCTTCACTGACTGTTCGGCCCCGGAGGGGATCTCAATCCTCTGCACCACCCTGGAGGGCGTTCCTGCTGTCTGGTCAGCCCCGGAGGGCATCTCAAACCTCTGCACCGTCCCTCATGTCTTCTCCAAATCTGTAACTCCGCCCTCGTCATTAGTGTTTCATTCCCCACCAGTTGTGTTGTCCAGGTGTCCTGTTCCTGGTCCTGTTATGGATAAATGTTCACTTTTTCGGAACCCTCAGTCTTCAAGTCTACGTGTCCCTGAGCGGCGAGGCTGCAACAACACCACCTCAGTCGTGACAATACACCATAGATGGCATTCTTTTTACTATGTAACAAGTACATTGTGTGTTGAGGGGAGGGTTCACAGTTCTGGCTGGTCTAATTAATGCAGCCCAACAATCCTTTTACAGATTTTGTTAATAGATATGAATTAGTGTGTTATATATAAGCCAGAGTAAAGAGATGTGTCTTTAATCTATCAAGTGTGCAGGACAACCACCCAATAAAGCATTACAATAGTCTAGCCTGAAGGTCATAACGCATGGATTAACATTTCTGCATTTGAGGTTAAGAGCATAGGTCACAATTTATATATGTTCTTCAGATGGAAAAACACAGTTTTACAGATGCTAGAAACATGGCTTTCAAATGAAAAGAATCCTATCAAACAGCACACCTAGGTTCATAACCGATGAAGAAGGATTGAAAGAGCAGCCATCAAGTGTTAGACAGTGTTCTAGATTACTACATGTGGGCTTTTTAGGTCTGATAATTAACACCTCTGTTCTGTCAGAATTTAACAGTAAGAAGCTACTTTTCTTTCTATTTTTTTTGTAACAGCTATGCATTCCGAGTTTCTCAATTTGGAATGTTTCACCTGGCTGAGAAGAAATATAGAGTATCATCAGCATAACAGTGAAAGCTAACACCATGTCTCCTGATAATATCTCCCAAGGGTAACACGTAAAGCGTAAAATGGCCCTAATAATAATAGAGCCTTGAGGTACTCCATTTTGCACTTTTGATCAATATGATACGTCTTCATTCACTGCTACAAACTGATAGTAGTCAGATAAGTATGATTTGAACCATGCTAAGGCACTTCCACTAATGCCAACAAAGGTTTCAAATCTATTCAAGAGAATGTTGTGGTCAATAGTGTCGAGCACAGCGCTGAGATCCAAAAGCACTAATAATGAGATACAACCATGATGAGATGATAGAAGCAGGTCATGTATAACTCTACTTAGAGCAGTCTCATTACTTATGATACGGTCTAAATCCTAACTGGAAATCCTCCCAGATACCACTTTTCTCTAAATAGTAACATAGTTGTGAGGATACTACCTTTTCTAGTATCTTTGAGAGAAAAGGCTGCCCTAGCTACACTAAGAGAATGGGGTTTTCACATTCTCAACTACATAGATGACTGGCTCATTCTAGCTCAGTCCCAGGCTCATATGTGTGAACACAGGGATCTGGTGCTACAGCACCTCATCATGTTGGGTCTTTTAGTCAACTGGGAGAAGATCAAACTCTGTCCAACACAAAGGATCTCTTGTCTCGGTATAGAGTTGGATTCTGTCGAACAAACACCCTGGCTCACGCAGGAACGTGCTTAGTCTGTGTTGAACTACTTGAATATGTTCAATGGCAGGATGGCGGTCCCACTGAAGTATTCCCAGAGGCTCCTGGGGCATATTGCAGCAGCAGTCACGCCATTGGTGCTGCTTCATATGAGACTGCTTCAGCCTTTGGCACCTGCGTCCAGACCTCTGGCAACTTCCCTGGACAGGATGCAGAGGTTCTAGGTGACCTACCCCAAGGGGTAGTGGAGACCATATCTTTAGGGAGAGCACCATCCACAAGATGTGCCTATGCTTGAAAGTAGAACCTTTTCATCGAATGGTGCTCTTCTTAAGAAGACCACTGGAGATGCCCAATCCGAGTCATGCTGTCGTTCCTGCAGCAAGGGTTGGAGCAAAGGCCTGCAGAAGGGGAATGCTTTTCCAAGCAGATGATGGCCAACTGGATAGTGGACTCCATCAATCCATCCTACCAAGCACAGGGTGTGCCCTGTCCCCTCAGTTATGGGCCCACTCAACAAGTGTGGCATTGTCCTGGGCGCTGACATGTGGCTAATCGCTGGCAGATATCTGTAGAGCTGCGGGCTGGGTGAGCTCTAACACATTTGCTAGATTCTGTAGCCTTTGTGTGGAACCAGTTTCCTCCTGTGTTCTCACCTCAAATAGGTAGAGGCACAGAGAGGCTATTAACTACTCCAGAGTGTCTATTCAGTAGACCCTGTTGAGCTCCTCCATCCCCTCGACAGCCAGATATAGTGGAGCATCTGGCGACAGACCCTCACTCTATGAGTCCTTGAGAACGGGTGGAGGGCTGGGGTCCATGTGGAGTAACCTGAAAGGACTCCATGTGTGCATTTCCATGGTTAAGACCTAGAGCCTGTGTTTCCCCATTATACCTTTTGCTACCTTAAGATGGTTTAATCACCTCCGATTTCCATATGCACTGAAATACTGTCCATAGGAGTATACGTTCTGAATCTCCTTTCAGTTGATTAACCAAAAAGGCAATCTGCACGAAAAGTCTGAATGCATGATAGTGTCTGCGCAGCTCTGAATAAACTTTTGTGGACGCATTCTTCATGCGACATTGCAAAGAAACTCAGCAACTAAACCCTTAAAATTCACAGGGTTTTATAATAACAGTTGTCTCATTATAATTGTTATGTTTTACAGTCCCAGTCATAGTTATTGTTATTCTGCATTGCTGTTGGTCCTGCTTGCGTTATGCATCAAAACATAGATAGCCGGCATATGCATTTTTTTTTCAAAAGGGATTCAATGATTTGGATACTGACTATTAACCTTTTAAATTCAGATAGAGATGATGATGGAGAAAGCAGGAAATCGGCACTTGTTGGAAGTCCTAACATATCCTGATGCAGGTCATCTGATTGAACCTCCATACTCGCCTCACTTCCGTGCAACTAAATTTAAACTGCAGTGGATAGAGGAGAGAAGTATAAATGCATGATCTGTCTCATTTCATCTTGTTGTTCATAAGTCCACATTGTCAACTATAATTTTATGTTTAGATTAAACATAAAGATAAACATTTGTGATTGTGTTTTACATCTGAATGTGTGTCGTTATTGTTGCTGCAGTTGTTATGCTGTGGGGTGAAAAAACTAAAGCACACGCATACGCACAAGAGGACGCATGGAAGAAGATATTATAATTTCTGTGTCATCACCTGTCAGCACCAGTGACATTTTAAGTGTCATCCATTTAAAAGACACCCTTTCAAATGTCTGGGCTATTTTTAAATGATGATTTTGAAAGCTCTGCTGGTTGAGAGACATTTTGTTGAGAAATACAGTTAAAGATTTTGTATCATAGTTTAGTTTTGTTGTACCTTCTTTTAAGTTATGAACACACATTAGACATTTTTACACATTCTAATGTAGTACATCACCCAGTTACACGTTTATCTGTCCATATCACCAAATATTTTAAATGAAAATGAAATGAAATAATACCATGTACTGTAATATGTTTACAATTTGGAATTTTTCAATATGAAAATGTTTTTAAAAGTGCTAAATCGATATTTTCTAAAGTATGTGTTGCCTCTAGGTGACAATGAATAGCCTGTATGCGCAACAGACTTCCATATTCTGCTAACCAGGTCTCGTTGCTTCCGGTTCACATGTTTTGCATATTAAGCTGTAGACACTAAACATAATCATAACCAATGATGTATAAAACTGTTTAAAACTTATTTTTATTCTTGTCACCAACATTTATATATTTATATATATATTCACGTAGAATAAAATGTAAAAAATATAATCAGCTAGCTAATTAAACTGATCCATTAATACCTCCATTATTTAATAGTGCAATTAATGCATTTTTCAACAAGGGGAAGCGATAAGACCTGTTCCTCATCTGGAACTCGAGCCGCGTCCAGAAGACGCTAAGGGGAACGCCTCCAGCGTGACGGCTCTGAACAGTGTGTAGAATCAAA
>JAUMHG010000008.1:471573-494239 GCA_032359395.1 Enteromius anoplus | reverse complement strand
TTGTGAAACTGGGCCATTGTGTTGATAAATAATAAGATGGCAGTACTGACACACAGATATCTCAAATATAATAGGTAACACACAAATTCTGAATGCCTTTGGCAGATCTCAAATGAGCCATTTTAATGTAGATTAAAAAAAATAATCTATGTCCACCCCTAATATATATATATATATATATAGTTAAAGGAAAAACATTTCTTTTAAACTGCTAAAATATTTCATAACATTAATGTTTTTACTTTATGTATTAAGTGCTGAGCATAAGCATAAGACACAAATGCAATGATTTAAAGGGCAGAGTGTTGTGTAAATGTACAGCCGTTTTTCTACATGTTTCTTCCAGTTCATGAAGTTTGTAATCCAAATGAGTTATATCTGGGACTCGAAGATCCAGGACTCTTCCAAGGAACCAGTCCATGCCGAGAATCCCAGTATGAGCTCAATTATCAGATAACAGACCCTCGTGTGGCCTTTTCTTCACCTGAGTGTGGCGTTGGCGGTTTGGGGCAGGTGTCACCTCCTGAAGGGGCAACGGCTACTTATCAACCTGATGATGAAGGCGTGGATCATCAGGCACCTATGGCAACACTGGGTAGGTGGATCCCAAGATCATCCCATATTCACATCAGTCACTGTTGTTTGATTACTCACACAGCTTCATCTCCATACGTTTTCTTCACAGAGACATTTTTTCGGATTAAGGTTTATTACAAAGGGAAGATGGTGAAGGAAGAGTTGGTGGAGAATGACACTGGTTTCAGGCTGATGTTTGAGGGGAACAGGTCGGTATTTTGGCACTTGATTCGTTGATCTTCACATTAGCACCATTGGAAATGTTTCAACAGTATAGCGTTAACTTCCACAGGGACACAGAGTTCAGCTTGATGGGCGGTGATCTACCGGTAGTCCGAATACCTTTTCCAGCAGGTATTCTTGATCAGGTCCAGGCCAAGCTTACGAATGAAATTCTGAACAATCTGGGGGGTCTGGAGGTCAGGAAATTGGATGGCGTGGTGTTGGGTCACCGTTGGGGATCGAGCAGGATCTACTGGGGTCCATGCAAACACGAAACCAACCTAACACCCAGAGAGCTCTCCAAAAACACACCTGAAGCCATCTTCTATTTCAGAGAGTATATATCAGGTGACTGTTAAACAGCAGATTTCTGCTAGCCATGTTAATGACGACTACTGATATTAATGCATCAAATTTCTACATGATAGAAGTCTATTTTCATATATGAACATGAGTACTACGATACCTTTTTACATTCACATCTTTTTACACATGGGTCAAGTAGTTTACTGTATGTTTTTAATTTAATTTAATTTAAAGTCATATTTTAGCAAATTTAAAGTTGATTCGTGTGTGTCATTCCTTCAGGTCTGATTGAGTTCATGCACACAAGCAAAGAATCTCCCTCCTGCACTCTTTACTTCTTTCTGGGAGAGAAGTGGCCCGACCCCAAAATGAAGCCGTGGGAGAAGAAACTCATCATGATAGAGGTTAGGACGGAGCAAATTAAGCTTTTTATTTATTGTTTGAATATTATACATTTGTAATATTTAGATGTTTAATATGAACCATAAACCCTACTGTGATCATAAGGCCTCTAAGTGATCGACATGATCGAAACATGTTGTTCACAATCTAGTACATGCTGTATAGTGTAGTATAATATATATTTAATTCATATACTAAAAAATGTGGCATTAAATAAAATCCTGCTAAAGTCAGAACTTTTCATGTGCGCTTTTTTGATGTAACAAATTTGAAATTGAAAGACTTAGCAAATATACCACAATAACCACAAGAACGGAAACTACAACAATGAAAGGGGATATTCCAAAAGCAAACATAGTGTTTTGGTTAGATACATTTTCCACTTCTGGTATTGATACAGAAAGAATTGAGCGAAAGAGACAAGCAAAAAAACAACAACTTTTCTATCAAAATGCTTGGTACGGATGCAAAAACACCGAATTTTTTAATGATGGACAAAAGTTTAAGAGGCAATGTGTAAGCATGATTAACATAACATGAGGTTGTATTTATTTTTTAATGTGCAAAGAATTTGACCCCAGTGTATACTGACCTACTATTAGGAGTTATAGATAAATAATTATATAAATTTTATGTTCATGCATTTATGCTCTGATAAAAGTCTTGCTGATTTGCGCTACAAGCTATCTTTGATCATGGAAATATCAACATCTTGCATGCATGTTTTATGTTCACCTTTCCCATTTTCTCTCTCTTTATGTTGTTTGTTTAGGTTATTCTGACTTCCCTGGAGGGTCTAAAGACGATGGCCGTGGCAAACGGGGCGTCTTCACTGCAGTCGGTGGAGCTCCAGCTCTCTCTGGAGCAAATGATGGAGCTGTGTTAGAAAGATGGGCTGTGACCGAGGGGAAAGACTTGACTGGGATCCTAAATTCAAAGTGTTTTTTAAACAGTTTACTTAGTGGTGACTTCATGGTTAACTGTATTTATTGAAGGGGTGTGGACTAATACCGGAGAGAGCAGAATCTCAGTAATGGTACAAAGGATTAATGATTCTGCAGATAAAAATACAAAAATAAGTTTACAAGTGCAGACATTTTTTAGCTAAACGTTGTTTATAAATGGTGTATGCTTTGATGAAAGAATGAGATTGAAACATTTGCAAACTGCTCAAATCCAAGTCTAATGTGCACTACCACAGTTCTTTCACACAATACTGTGTTTATTTAGACTATGCCCTTTAGTCTTTTCTTGACCTGAATTTCATTGTTAGTGTATCTTTTACAGAAATTTTAAATGAATGTGATCTGAATGACACATCCTTATTTTCAGCTCAAATGAAAAATACAGGGATTTTTATGTGTTTTCCAGGCCCATGCTTCTGTATAGTGATGTGGTTATGGTCTGTTCCAAACATTTCATTGGAAAGATGTTGATTTTGAAGAGTAAAACTTGTTTGCAAGAAAAAAATATCAGATTGGTGAGCCAGTTCTTTACAATGAATCAGTCTAGCTGGTTCATGTATAAGATCAACATTTAATATTCAGCTATGTGGAGGGGGATTTTACACCAATGAGATTTCACTGTGGGCCACACAACATAAATATCCTCACAAGATGTCCTGCCACCTGTTCAGGGCCGTACAACTCACGTTTACCACTGATTCTACCTTCACAGAAAAGAAATGAACAGTTACAGAACACAGAGTCCTACATAAGTGCACTGACTAATTGAACTATTATGATGTAAGCTTTATTATTTATTCATACACCACCTTTCAAAAGTTTGGTAAGATTTTTTAATGTTCATTAAACTGCTTTTCTTTGTTAATAAATATTGTAAAAAATGTTAAATATTATTACAATTCAAAATAATAGTTCTATTTGAGTCTAGTTTAAAATATTTTAATATTCATATTTTAAAATGTAATTTATTCCCGTGATCTAAGCATCATTAATCAGCAATCCTTGATCCTTTCTTACATCATTCTAATATGCTGATTTGCTGCTTGAGAGATATTTCTGTTTATTATCAATGTTAAGAACAGCTGTGCTGAATCCATGCTAAAGAAAAGTGCTCATTCATTTAAAAAAATCTTATCAATCCAAACTTTTGAGACTGGTTGTGCATTAACTAATTGAAGTATTAAATAATTAATTAGACCTATATGGGTAATATTTAAGGGTTTGTCTAGGTGATAAACTGTTAATATTATAATATTATCATTATTATTGATCTAGTCAGTTTTAATCTACAGTATGCAGTTCTACTCCACGTTCTCTAGGTCATCATGCTCTTCCTCTGATTTCTTCTCCTCCATTGAAAGGTCCCTGAGCTCCGACAGCGGCACCAGCTGACCTTCTTCGTTCAGTCCCATTGGCTGAATCATATTATCCCTGTTTAGGAAAAGATATGAGAGTATGAAACAGCGTGCATGTACAGATCTTAGCAGGTGTTTTCAGTGCTTTTGCGTCTTTACTTTGAGAGTTTGTTAAAAAGACTGATGAGTCTGTGAGCCTCCTCCTCTTTCTCCTCGTCTGTCATTCCCTCCATGGGATCGGGCTGCTCCTCCTCTACTTGTCCCGTCACTAGATTCACTCGGTCTCTGATCTGCCGGTACTCCTCGGTGTCCGAGTCTGAATCGCTAGAGTACTGCGTGCCTGATGATGTGGCCTTTGACCTTTGACCTCCTAGCAAGCCTCTGGTGGCCAAGAGCCCAGCAGCATTTCCATATCCAGTGTACTTCACAAAACGCCTCACTGGAGTATCCGTGAGGAAACAAAGCAAAACAAAAAACACATAGACTTTCTGTATAAAATCATCTAAAGGGGTCATATGATGCGATTTCAAGTTTTTGAACCATTCTTATTAAGATTGTAGTGTGTTTTTGGAGGGACAATTGAGAGGTAGCTGTGGTTAATATGTGTTTCTGTGCATTATACCGTTCTCTTTGCACAGCACGAAGAGCAGGTCAGCAGCGCAGTGTTTGAGCTCAGTGTCCAGGTTTGTCATCAGTCTGACCAGACGATTCCTCATGGTGTTTCCTTCCTCAGGTTTAGTGCTGGCATCTCTTAATGGAGGCAGAATCTGTATTCAGCAAAAAACAATTTATGCAATTTTGGCAATGCAAATATTTCTAGACAGTGTGTTTCCTAATAATAGTGTAATGTCAGTCATGCCTGTTGTCTGAGGAAGTGTCTTGTGTCTCTGTGAGCTCTGGAGCATTCGGCCAGCAAGTTCAGGACAGGAGTCAGTCGTTCTTTGACCTTATCACCCTGCATATGAAACACCACAGTGTTAAAAAAAAGTTGCAAATCACAAGTTTATAATAATAATAAAAAAAATAAAAAAAAATTCACTATCAAACACCACGTTTCATTGTCGAAAAACTATATACAATTGTTATAATTCCTTTTTCTCATCCTTTCTAACCCTTAGAAAGGTTAAATGCTTCAAAATCTAAAATTTACATTTGAACAAAATAAATAAATCTGTATTTAAAGTTACTACCATTCATACGTTTGGGATCAGTAAGATTTTCTTTTTTCATTACTGGATTAATGATGCAGAAAATTCAGCTTTGTATCACAGGAATAAATTGCAATTTAACATATATTACAGAATTTTTTATTTTTTTTTAAAATAATAAAAATAATACTTCACATTTCACATATTTCCATTGCATTGATACAATAAATGCAGCCATGGTAAGGATAAGAAACTTACCAGGCCTCAAACATTTGTTAATAATTAATATTGACTGATTTTTTAAGTCTTTAGAATAAGTATAATCTTGCTTTTGAAAGTATAATCTTTCACAGGTCAGGATAATCTGGAGTTTACATTGTGTTTTATGGATTAATGAATGATTTAATCTCAACATATAAAGGAAAACGTGATTTATGACAATCTGTTGTTTTCCTTTCCTCTGTCTTTACCTGCTCCAGTTTTCTCTCCATGTACATGAGCAGGTTGTGGACACAGTCCATGTTGGCTCCATTCATCTGCTGTGAGTCTGGAGCCAGAGGCACAGATACCAGAACGTCTAGACAGCTCAACGGGAGAGCAGACAGCATATTTGCTGCATGCCTGACAGCGCAAGAGAGAGATCAGGAGAGATGTCATTCTATAAATCCAACTAAAATACTGAAATACACAGCGAATCGTGTTTTTATAAAAATATACATGAAAGAATGTACATGAATCACTCATCTGACTATCCTGTGGTCAATTTAGAGATATGAGAGAGATGGTTTGAAAACGTCACTTCTTAATTTCTTTTTTTTTTTTTTTTTTAACTTCCACAAACAGAGGCAGATGTTTCTGAGAGAAGACGGTAAAAATAATTTTTTGCCAAATTAATATTTGCCCTACACGTCTGATTTTCATATTCACTAGGCTGTTATTGCCTGCATAAAAAGTAGTCTTTATGTGTTTTAGAATTAAATTAAGTTTGCAATTATTGTTTTATTCGGTTTTGTTTCTTTTTTTTCTATTATCTTTCAGTTGTTTGTTGTCTGTGTGTGTGTTAGTCTTAGTTGTGTCAGTCATTGTCTTTGTCAGTCAAATTAATATGTGCACTACACATGGTTCTATTTAATGCCTACAAAATGTAAAAATTCATTTTTAGTTTTTTTTGGTACTGTTTTTAAGCATATTTCACTTCCTTTCTCTCTCTCTCTCTCTCTCTCTCTCTCTGTGTATCTTTAATGTAGTGTAAATTTAATTTAATTTAATATAATTTAATTTAATATGCAGCAATTAGTATTCTATTAATAATATTTATAATATTAACGCTATATTAACAATTAATCTCATATTATTTCATTAATTTATTACATTATTATTTCGTTTTGATCTTGTGAATGCCAGTAATGTTCTCTAATCGACTTCAAATTTTGTGTGGAAAAGCGTCAACATTTTTAATTATAGGAAAATGTATGCAAAACATGCTGTTGACTGGGCTTTTGTTACATTTTAAAGTTTTTTATATAAAGCAATCAACATTAATTATCAACGCTAACCCCTTCAACTCATCTGCAGCTTCCTCCTCCTCACAGGACACCATCAGACAGTGACGAAAAACTGCAGCCAGATGGCGGTAGAGAGACGCGTCTCCCTGAAAGACACAACGACAACCTTGACATTAACACTTACAATATATCAGTGGGTTTTAATGGCAGTCTGACACTTCATAGTACCATCATAGCAGCTATCTGTACCCTTACAGCAGGTGAGTGTGATAATGTCTGCATACACACACCTCTTCTGGTTCCTGAGTGTGTGTGCTGTGTGTGATATTAAAGAGGATCTTGAGGGCCTCCTGTGCCTGCTGTGAGTCCTCCACACTTATAGGAGGCGCTGCAGGATCCATCACCACCTCGTACTCTTCCTTCCACTGCACTGATAAACTCTTCTCCAGCACTGTGGTCAACAGCGCCACTCCTCCCTCCTACAAACCAACAAGAGGTCACAATGACATATACTGAATATGAATAAGCCTTCCACTGATGTGTGGTTTGTTAGGATAGGACAATATTTGAATATCTGAGCATGCAAAAAATCCAAATAAGAAAATTGCATATTATGCATATTACTCATCAAAAATTGCGTTTTCATATATTTACAGTAGAAAAAATGTACAAAATATCTTAATGGAACATGATCTATACTTAATATCCTAATAAATTTGGGCATAAAAGTAAAATACATAATTTTGACCCATTTTGTTGGCTATTGCTACAAATATACCCCAGCACCTTCAGACTGCTTTTGTGCATTACAAATCATTGTAATCTGCTGATTTGCTGCTAGAAATTATTATTAATGTTAAAAACAGCCATGCTTCTCCATATTTTAGTGGAAACTGTGGTGCCTTTGTTTTTTTAGAATACTTAAATGAGAAAAAAACATTACCAATGTAACATTATTAATGAATCTATGCCTGATTTTATGGCAGACTTGCTGATAAGATGTTAGAAAACAGAAGAAGAAAGAGGTACTTGTTTCAGCTGTGCTCTGAGTTCAGGTCTCAAGGCCGTCAGTAAAAACATCAACCGGAGCGCATAAAACTGACCACAAGGAGAAGATGCGGACTGAAACTCCTTGTTCAGCTTTTCTGTCAGACCACAGAGGAGACTGAAAAACAGCAAACAGTTGGGAAGAGTGTGACATGTAAATATTGCAAATCTATTTCATTTCAGTCGAAACACTGTCCCCCACAATGTATAAACTTGCATTAGCTCATACAACAGTTTCATGAGTAATTCCTACATATTTTATTTTGTACGATTTGTCTAAAACTCCAGTGACGGGTAGGTTTACAGGCGGGGTTATAGATGTAGGCATATACGAACTGGCAACTCATAAGATATGTACGATTTAGCAAAAACCAGTGAGGTCATATGAAGAATTACTCACCTCATAAAATATGTACGAATTGCAGTGAGATCAGGTTGGCTCATATTGCTTTTTTTCAAAATTAACTTTGCTTAATGGTTTCTGCAATGACTTGTGACTCAGTGGTCAAGCTTTCACTCC
Source organism: Enteromius anoplus (assembly GCA_032359395.1). NCBI lineage: Eukaryota > Metazoa > Chordata > Actinopteri > Cypriniformes > Cyprinidae > Enteromius > Enteromius anoplus. The sequence goes on along the minus strand of JAUMHG010000008.1, from coordinate 486,193 downwards.
TTAGCATGAAAACCAAGATGGAATTTGGTCATAAAAAAGGGAATTATATTATTATTTTATGTTTAAATCAAAAGTAGGGCTTTATAATAAGTGCAAGTGAACTGGAAATTTGCAACCGATTTTACTTCCGTATTGTGACGTGGCTACTGTATTTGCATAGAGCGATCCTGATTGGCTGACGTTTCCGTCGGCAGTGCTTCACTGGTGTTGCTCGCGGCAGAAGTTGAAAAATACTCAACTTTTGCCACGAGCATTGCCAGTGAAGCACCGCTGACGGATCCACAATGCTTTCGGCAATGCTTGACGTCACCCATTCAAAGGTTCTTTGACTTGAATTTTCAGTTTTGGGTGAACTATCTCTTTAAGCTTTTTATCCTAAGTTAAACCCCTGCTGGCAGATATCGCAACTACATCTACAGCAAAAAACCTCTTTGTCCACAGGCAGCTTTGCATATATTGAGGGGACCACAAATTTAATTAGCATTTTTCACTGAACTCATGAGGAAGGACGTTAGAAGTTGGCTCGTACCCAAGTTCGCTGGCTCTCTCTTGTGCCCAAGCACTGTTGTAAATAATGTTACAGAAGATTTTCATGACCTCCTTCCTGTTGCCTTCATCGTCGACCTTTTCTTCTTTCTCCTCCTCTTCCTCCCCTCCTCCCAGGCTTCCTCTGCTGTCTCTTTTCCCTGGCGTGAGAGCTTTGAAGACGCTGCTCCGTCTGCGAGAGGGTCCGAGGCTCATGTTAGAAAACGTGCTGGCCTTTCTCTCTCCACACCAGTCGCTCTGACCCCAGGCCACCAGGTCGTTCGCATCACTGCTTACAACCACAGAACCGTCGTCTTCCTCGCCGCCACGATCGTCCTCTTCAGCTCGGCCCAGTTTGCTTTCGGAAATAACCTTGATGATGTCACTATAGGGGTCTGGGTCCCCGTCAGGGTCTTCTTTGGGAACGGGTGCCTGGCTGATGTCGCCCAGCCGGGCTAGAGAGAGAAGAGCTCTGTCTGTGATCAGAGGGCCCAGGACCTTTTTGTCCCTCGAGAGAATCCGTAAGGATCTCAGGCATGCTTTCAGCACACGCCCTTGCGGTTCAGTCTGGAGGAACCTGATCAAAACCGTAGCCAGAGCCTGAGGGGAAAGTAACAAACTAAACAAGGGTGGAAACTGGTTTTAAAATTTGATTTAGGTGTGTTTGTTTGTAAAAGTCAAGGTTACCTGTCTCAAAATGACTTCTGGGCTGCTGGATTCATCGTAGTCTGAATCTGAGTCTGACACATAATCTCGCACTTTGTTCTTTCGGAACTGAAGCGAACAAAACAACAGCGCTAAGCATTATGGGTAGAAATAGCAAGTTATGGGTGTCACTAGCAATGAAGAAATTGTACACCTTTAACCCTCTGGTTTTCCTCACTTAAGAAAGAGTTCACCCAAAAATGAAAACTTTCTTATGTTATGCTGAACACAGAATTTTGAAGATATTTTGAAGAACCAAGCAATTATTGGTCCTCATTTACTTTCATTAGTTTAAAAGATTAATTCAATGAAATGCGTTTTTTAAACTTAATTAAATCCAATTCAAGTTTTATGCATTCATAAGCAATTTTTAATAATGGATATCTTTGTGTGCATCTTTTAATTACTTACATTTTATTAAAATGTAAATAAAACTAAAATCTGAAAAACAAAACAAAAAAAAATAAGATTTTAGGAACAAGGAGTCTGTATGGCTCTACGTAATATAATCCCTGCAGTACATGGCTGAAAAAAGAATTTTATGTCTATATCAAATGATTGTTGTCAATCAATGCAGTTACAGTTTTTCTCACTTGCTAAAACACTACACTAAAAAATGGTGCTTCATGATGCCATAGAACCTTTTTTGTCTAAATGGTTCCATAAAGAACCTTTCACATCTGAAGAGCCAATCGGTTTCACAAAATGTTTTTTGTGGACTGTAAAAAATGGCAGTGACTTTAACTGTAAAAAACAGTGAAAATTCTATGGTAAAAACCTGTTAAATGGTTAATGGTAAATTCCTGTTTAATAAAATTTACAGGGAAACAACGTAACATGACATTCCCAGAATTCCCTGCATTGAAATTTACATTTTGTTTGAATTTGATGTTTTTCTTTGAAATAACTGTTTCTTCTTAGTTTTTTTAGGGTTGTATGTTACATGTAATGTTGTTAAATGAATGTTTATTGCCCATTTTAGTTTAATAATTCTTACCATGATGGTGTTTAGTGTTTGTGTGAATGACACTGAGCACCTTCTATATGTTTAACTAGTTTAAAGCTACTTGTGATGAGCTTTGGTTCATCATGTCTCTCTCTCATAACCACTTGCATTTGATAGTTATCAGAGTATTTAAAAGGAACAAATTAGATTTCACTATTTTAACAATTTGGTATATTAACATTATATCAAATATTAGGGTTTCTAATTAAAATTGCGTTATTTAACTGTAAATTTAAAATAAAACCATAAAACTATTGACAAAACAAAAAAATTGTAACTTTTCAATTGTTTGCTGTAAAATAAATAACGGTTTTACCATTATTTAACGTTAGAATTTCGGCAACCCCAGCTGCCGGTATATAACCGTAAAAAAAAAATTTTTTACAGTTTGGCAAAAGAAAGTTGTTTAAATGGTTCTTCACTGGCATCGTTCTGAAGAACCAATTGAAGCACCTTTAATTATAAGAATATATAAACCCATTGGCTTAAGTTCCCAGTTGCCTGTCCTCATTCAGCTAGTTGTGTAGTCTGTTCAACTATTTCACATGGTAAAACACAATTTGCAGATCTCACTTAGACTTCTCAGTAAAATTCTAAACACATTCACTCACTCTAATGCGCACGTCATCCATACTGGGAAACAAGTGGCAACAATTATCAAATTGCAAAGAGCAAAGCAGAGTTGTAATTTCTGATCAATTTTGAGCTACTATGATAGAACATGTATTCTTTCATCTAAAGACAATGACGCAAAAATATTACATTTTAAGAGAACTATATGTTTTGAACAATGCGGCTTTTTTTTTTTTTTTGGTGTATTGTTTACTGACTGCTTAATAGTGTATAGCATTTGATCACTTTGTTCATGATTTGAGAGCAGTTGATAGGTTTTGTAAATAGTGCTTGAAGATAAGGTTTAATGAGGTGTTTAATGGTTTAGTAAATGGAGCAGGATTTCAGAAGTTGTGATTTAGCAAGTGAGAAAAACTAATAAAATATTAATACAATTTATAAACAACAGAAAACCCTGAGCAGATTGCTGCCATCTAGTGAGTGGAATATAGACAGTCATACGTAATACCAGATGCAACCACTAGATGCTTTTATAGCCTGAATATAAATATACACTCTGTAATCCACAAGTTTCTTATTAGTTTTTTTGTTATGCCTAATTTGTAGATTGTACTCTCTCAAAAATGTCTCTTTTTTTTGTTTTAAATTAAATTAAATTAAATTAAATTAAACATAATACTGCTCATTTGTTGGTTTGATTGCTTATATTGTCCTCATTTGTAAGTTGGTTTGGGTAAAAGTTTCTGCAAAAAAATAAAATAAAATAAAATAAAATAAAGTAAATAATAAATAAATAAATAAATAAATAAATAATAAAGCTGACACTAGCAGAGGGAAATTCTTTTCAGGATGACAGAAGCTTTAGAAAATTAGAGTGTAGCTTAAAAAAAAGAAGAAAATAATACCTCTTCCAGCTCCAGCCTCTTTTTAAGATTGAATAAGCAGCCAAACAACAACAACAACAAAAATATTATTCAACCAACCTAGAAGATAACACAAAAGAAATATGTATTTGGTCAAATGGGCCTATCCTAAGTGTGTGTTTTAACAATAAATAACAGAACTAACAGACCAGTAAGAGAGAAATACATTTCACGGATAAAGATATAATGTTGAGTTTTTATTTAGCTATCATGTTGGTTGAGACTGAAATCTTAATGTAAAATCAGCATCACAGCATAAATCTAATTCAGTGAACAATCCACATTGTTTTTGTTGACATTTCAATAGAAATGTGACTCAACATTTACAGCGAATGCAAAAATTATACTAAACCAGCATCGCTTTGAAATGTTTATTAAATGCAATTAATCAGCACTGACTCGCTATCTGCGATGGATTTAGTAGAAAGATTATGATCTAAATATGAAGGAGCTGCAGGCAGAGGATCAAGTCAACTGCAGAATCAGCAAACAACTGAGGACACACAGAAAAATTATCTGCTGTAAGGGGAAAAAAAACCCTCTAAAATATGAGTACAGTGTGGAAGAAACCTCCTTTCTGATTGTGTATGTGTAACTGGACTCAAATATCTCTTACTTTTCTTTTCTCCCTCTCCTCCAGATCATAGAAGAAACACTGTGCATACTAGAAGAGAGGCAAAATATTGAATTAGAAAAGAGCAGTTACATAGTTTGTGAGTACACAATAAAGTAGATTGTTTGGTAATGACATGTATTATCAGGTATTAAAAAATTGGTTTTGGATCCACTGGATGGAATATAATCTATAAGTCTTTAGTTAATTGTAATACCTCTCGATTAAATTGCTGTAGTTCTGCCCTCAGTCCTTTCTGATCGTCCTCTCTGATACATTTGATAATCCTCTCTATATTCATTACTGCACCAAAACACAAACTCACACACGTAAACACACAATAAATCATTTGTCAAAAACATCTAAGGTGGGGCACAGAAATCTCACACCATTAAAAATCTGTAATTTCAACAAAATGAACAGTTTCATGGAAATACAAATACAACAAATGAAAAGAATTAATAAAAATATGTTCTAGTTCACTAATCAAAAATTATTGCTTAATGTAATCAATTCATTTTTAAAGCAAAAAAGGTACAGACTAAAAAAAAAACATTTTAATAAATTGTATATGTAATATTGCAATAAATATCATGTTTTATTTATAGGTATAATTAAGCATATTACTTGCATTGTTACATTTACAAAATAATTTTTAAGCAAATTAAATATGTATTACATTTATTTTGAATCAAAAAGTGACTTAAAAATTCTACATTTCAGAATGTATAACTTTATAAATAACATTGCATTTTATATGGCAAATATTTTATGTATAAATTATTTAGAATTTTCACACACACACACACACACACACACACACACACACACACACACACACACATATTTATATTAACATACTTTTACATATTTATATACATGTAAAAATACATATTTATATTAATAAAAGTGAAATTGAAAACATATAATCCTTTTCAAGACAATAATATGAAATTTCCAATAATAGTTTATTTTAAGCTGTTCTTTTTATACTTTACACTAACTTTTATAATAAAAACACATTACGCATAATCACGTGCAAGTAACGCCAAGCCAAACCCTAACCCTAACCATATAGTAAGTACATTAATTGATATTACTCAGTACTTAATCACACTGGAACAAGGAAGTGTAACCAAATTTCTATGTCAAAATCACAAATATAAGTCAGTTCTAGATTTCCTTACACTTGTCGATCCTCTTACCTGTGAGCATGTCTTCACCTGAGTATGCCATGCAGCCATTCAATCCTTGATTTCTATAAGATGTGATTCTCTCTTCAGCTGCATGCCTCTCTCAGTCTTTTTCTGTCTCTGTTCACCTCCAGCTCAGTCTCTAGCCCCGTTTGGCCGTAATCTGCCGGTGCATTAGTTATGCTCTAATCCTTTAATGCCTTTTCACTTCATCTCTATTCACTCATACTATAAATAACCTTACAGCAGATCCAGTCCATGTGCAGGGACATACAGTAAGCACAAGGTGGCAGTTCAATAGAGAAGCATAACACGACAACAACCAACTGTAAGGTGCAAACATGTAATTAAACATAATTATGAGTTCTTAATATTAATAGCATAAACGCAAGATAATAAACTCTTAACAGACAAAGCTGCTTTGTTTTGTTTAATTTAAATACTCTACCCAACATGCAGACCCAAGGGTGTGATATTTTTCTCTAAATTACTTATGTAATATTTAAAAACAATCATTTATTGTGTAAGATACAATAAACTGGATGCAAAATATACTTTAAAAATTCAAAAAGTAGTTTTTTCTCTTCTAAACAGACAGACGCACACACACACACACACACACACACACACACACACAAACACACACGCACACCATCACTATCGCTTTAGCCTTTAGTAAAATTTTATTTTGTTTATTTAAAATAACATCATTTATCAGGTTATATACAGTCTTGTCAGAGTTTGTGTTTAGTTTCCTTGTGTTTTCCTCCCCATGTGTCCACCCTTGCCCATATTTGGTATTTCCTGTGTCTATATGATTATTGGTTGGTTTTTCCCAGCTGTTTTCCCCAGGTGTCCTTAGTTCTGTCCTCATTAGTGTGCGTATTTAAGCGTCTGTGTTTCAACCCTCTGTGTCAGTCCTGAAGGGTCAAACCTTGTGTGTTCTTTGTTCCCGTTTGCTTTGCTGATTAAAGAAATTGTTTTTCTGCAAGATCCGTGCCTCGTGTACATCTGTGTGAGTGCCAGTGTGACTGACCCACACCCAAAAAAAGGGAAGGATGATCACGACAGAGGAAATATTACATCGCCTTCTCAAAGGGCTCAGTCCTCTTCCCACTCCGCACGAGCAACGGTCAGGAGGCCATCCTACATTACCCGGCTCGCACCTCGCCATTCGGAGGAATCCGCTCCTGAAAGCAGTGTGGTATGGAGTTCAAACACACCAAGGAAATGCACAGTATGGAGGCAAATCAGCACCAACTCCCCAAAGGCGAATCGAGATCCCAGCGGATTCCAGTCCACGTGGTCCGAGTCCAGAACCAGATTTGTGGTCCGACATGCCAGCTCTAATCCCAGCGGATTCCGATCCACAGTTTCCTGATCTAGTTCCAGAGTTACGGCCAGGAGTGCGGTTCCCGAGTCCAGTTCCAGAGTTTCAGCTGGCAGAGCTGGTCCCGAACCCAGTTCCTGATCCACGGCCAGGAGAGCCGATCCCGATTCCAGCCACTAGATTTCGGCCCGGAGTGCCAATCCCAGTTACAGTTCCAGAGTCTCGGCCAGGAGTGCCGATCCCGATTCCAGCCACTAGATTTCGGCCCGGAGTGCCAATCCCAGTTACAGTTCCAGAGTCTCCGCCAGGAGTGCCGATCCCGATTCCCGCCCCTAGATTAAGGCCAGGAGTGTCAATCCCGATCCAAGTTCCAGAGTCACGGCCAGGAGTGCCGATCCCGAATCCAGTTCCAGAGTTGTGGCCAGGAGTGCTGATCCCGGGTCCAGTTTCAGAGTTACGGCCAGCAGTGTCGATCACGAATCCAGTCCCAGAGTTCATGCTGCAAGAGCGCCCCCTTGAACTCGTGCTGCAAGAGCGCCCTCCAGAGTTCGCTGCATGAGAGAGGTCTCGTAAATCCCCGCCCTCCCACCCACCAGAGTGAGCATGGCCAGAGTGCTCCTCGACTCCACCTCCGGCCTCCTACGCAAGAACTCCCCCTTGGCCCTCGTTCCCTCCTCTCCTTCGGGACACACCTTTTAAGGGAGGGGTTAATAATGTCAGAGTTTGTGTTTAGTTTCCTTGTGTTTTCCTCTCCATGTGTCCTCCCTTGCCCATATTTGGTATTTCCTGTGTCTATATGATTATTGGTTGGTTTACTCCCAGCTGTCTTCCCCAGGTGTCCTTAGTTCTGTCCTCATTAGTGTGAGTATTTAAGTGTCTGTGTTTCAACCCTCTGTGTCAGTCCTTAAGGTTCAAACCTTGTGTTTTCTCTGTTCCCGTTTGCTTTGCTGATTAAAGAAATTGTTTTTCTGCAAGATCCGTGCCTCGTGTACATCTGTGTGAGTGCCAGCGTGACTGAACCAAACCGAAAAAAAGGGAAGGATGATCACGACAGAGGAAATATTACATCGCCTTCTCAAAGGGCTCACTCCTCTTCCCACTCCGCACGAGCAATGGTCAGGAGGCCATCCTACATTGCCCGGCTCACACCTCGCCATTCGGAGGAATCCGCTCCTGAAAGCAGTGTGGTATGGAGTTCAAACAGCGCCAACACACCAAGGAAATGCACAGTATGGAGGCAAATCAGCGCCAACTCCCCAAAGGCGAATCCAGATCCCAGCGGATTCCAGTCCACGTGGTCCGAGTCCAGAACCAGATTTGTGGTCCGACATGCCAGCTCTAATCCCAGCGGATTCCGATCCACAGTTTCCTGATCTAGTTCCAGAGTTACGGCCAGGAGTGCGGTTCCCGAGTCCAGTTCCAGAGTTTCAGCTGGCAGAGCTGGTCCCGAACCCAGTTCCTGATCCACGGCCAGGAGAGCCGATCCCGATTCCAGTTCCAGAGTCTCGGCCAGGAGAGCCGATCCCGATTCCAGCCACTAGATTAAGGCCAGGAGTGTCAATCCCGATCCAAGTTCCAGAGTCTTGGCCAGGAGTGCTGATCCTGATTCCAATCCCCAGATTACGGCCAGGAGTGCCGATCCCGATCAAAGTTCCAGAGTCACGGCCAGGAGTGCTGATCCCAGGTCCAGTTTCAGAGTTACGGCCAGCAGTGTCGATCCTGAATCCAGTCCCAGAGTTCATGCTGCAAGAGGGCCCCCTTGAACTCGTGCTGCAAGAGCGCCCTCCAGAGTTCACTGCATGAGAGAGGTCTCGTAAATCCCCGCCCTCCCACCCACCAGAGTGAGCATGGCCAGAGTTCTCCTCGACTCCACCTCCGGCCTCCTACGCAAGAACTCCGCCTTGGCCCTCGTTCCCTCCTCTCCTTCGGGACACACCTTTAAGGGAGGGGGGGATAATGTCAGAGTTTGTGTCTATGGGATTATTTTTTGATTTACTCCCAGCTGTCTTCCCCATGTGTCCTTAGTTCTGCCCTCGTTAGTAAGTGTATTTAAGCGTCTGTGTTTCAACCCTCTGTGTCAGTCCTTAAGTGACAAACCTCGTCTGTGCTTTGTTCCCGTTTGCTTTGCTGATTAAAGAAAGTGTTTGTCTGCAAGATCCGTGCCTCGTGTACAATCTGTGTGAGTGCCAAAGTGTACTGAGTGACGTTTTTAAAAGGTTTAATCTTTATACGGGTTATGGGTCAAGCCTAGTTAAAATTGAAAAAAATAAAATTATTATAATTTTAAAATTCAAGTTTAATAAAGTATTACATTTTGTTTTTAGTTTACAGTATTTTACATTATTATGAAAAAATCAACTACTCTGTTTCTTCCCAGAATGCCAAGTTATGATTGCAATTCTGATTTGCAAATGTTAATGCAATACTGGGTTATTCAAATGTATTTTGTCTGTATGGTACATATTAGAGGCATGCATTACTACATTTAGCTCATATAGTAAAAGGCTATGACATTTATGTGTATGTGTAGTTGTAGTAGTAGTAACAGTACACTTGTGCACTGCTTGTGAATCTTTTATGTAACTGTGCCAATGTGTTTCCTGACAGGATACCTAGTGCCTAAAGAAATCACATACACAATGAACCCAGTGGCACTGATTGGCAATCAACAACAGGATGTGTGTGTTAAAGATAGGGAAATGTTTGAAATCATACACGCAGCGATTCACATGAGAATAAACCCTCGTCACCTTTCCTTATCGCGACAAGCTGACGTACGCCAGCATAAATCACAATGAGTGCTCTAACAACAGCGCCTCTTCTGCTCTTAATCAAGTGTTACTCAAATCCTGCATCCACACCTGCCATTTACATCCTGTTGACGAGAAGTGATTGTGTCGTGGTCAGTGAGTCAAGAGGAATAGAGGTGAATCTGATTAAAAGTCACAAACATCTGTCAACTGTTACAAGAACAAAAGTCAAAAATACAAATAAAAAAACAAATTTAAAAAATCATGTGTAGCATATGTTTTTCTAATTATGTTTTTAGGAGATTCTAAAGCCAGTAACTTCACAACACATGCATTACAAATGAAAGATTATAACATTCCTAAAAAGCAACTTTTATTATATCTGTGTCATACAATAGTTTCCATGAAAATCTCTATGACCACTGGAGTAAATAGTGCTGTTATTGGCTTCAGAGTCTCAGAGGAATCGCAGCTATAATTAAGCCTGGTTGCTGGTTACCAATTACTTATGGCTTGACACTGATTCTGAGACATAATGTGACAACAGTTCACATAAAAGCATGTGTAACGTGCAACATGTAGGCAAGTGTCATGCCAACACAGTCTCATGACCGATTTGTACGTACACTTTACAGGCAAAATTATTGGGTCACCCCATTCCGATGCACAGATCTGACTAATTTTGTAAGTGCAAACCTTAATATTTATGCATATAAGGATGCTTCTAATTTTAAAGTAACAGGACAGGACCCTTTTCTATTTTAACATGACAACGCCTGTGTGTATAAGGCAAGATTTGATAAGAACTGATTGATTCTGGAAGAACTCGACTGGTCCGCAGAGAGCAAAGTCATAATGCCAGCTTTAAATGCAGCCACTGAGCCAAAAACTCCATATTGGTACAGTCATTTTAGACACTACCACCTTGCTGGTGATTAGTTATTGGCTCGAAGGTCTGCATTTGAACTGGCATTGTGACTTTGCTCTCTGCGGTGACCCAATAATTTTGGCAAAATAGTGTATTTTACGAGCTAGCAAATTCGTACAAATTCATTCGACCTCACTTATACGATTTTGTATGATTTGTCTAAAACCCCAGTGAGGGGTAGGTTTATGGACTGGGTTAGGTGTAGGACTTTCATACAAATTCAAATGAACTGGTGAAATATGTATGATTTAGTATGAGTGAGGTTGTACGAATTACATTTAAAAAGAAAAATTCTAGATCGAGCTCAATATTTATCGTTAAAATATACATAAGCTGAAATTTGAGAACAAAGGTATAGTCATATTTAGTAGGACACTTGTGCCTCATTTGAAATAATTTAGAAACAATTTGTCACATCCTCACAAACATCTGTTCCCTGGATCAGTCACAAACACAGCACAACCACTCCTGAACCAACACAATTCACCCGATCACAATCACCTGAATTCTAACACCTGTTCCCAATCACCAGCACCCTACAAAACCTCGCTTCAGCCAAACATGCTTTGGCTGAGCTCAGGGTTACACCTCAGATCCTATCTTGGAGGACGCTCAGATTCTGTTCTTCTCTCTGCCTGCCTGAGCTTCTGGGATCGCTAAAATATCCAAAGACTTTGATTTCACCTGCCTGCCTAGCTTTCTGGAGCTGCTACCTGCCCTGTTTCTAAGACTGAGTATAACTCTTGACATTTATTCTAAAGCCTGCTGTGGACAGAGCCATTTGAGTTTGCTTACCTGTGTTACTTACCTGAGTTACTTACCTCCACTGATCTCTGTGTTGCTCCTGTTATGTGAATAAAGAAAACTCACCCGTTAAACTTTACCTCCTGGGGCCTGTTTCAGAGGTTCAAATAACTCAGAGTTTAAACTTGAACTCTGAGTTGCCCAACCCAGAGATGAAAAACTCGAGTTTTCGGTTTCAGAACAGCTGATCTGAGTAAGGTCAATCAACTCTAAGTAGACTAGCTCAAAGTTAAGCTTGTACACCGTGACTCTAAAATGGAGTGCAGATATTACGAGTCACCATGGTAACATCTGAAAAAATGTTCTCCAGCTGAACTTGATGTACTCATGCAAAGTTACAGCAAATATTTAAGCACATATTTAAGTGTAATGTAACCTGTGATGTTTGTTGACTTTTTACTTGAAAATGTTGGGAATTGGCCGTAATTTTAAAGTTATTTCAGATGAAATTGCATGAAATTACATAAAATAGGCTTCTGCATAGTTTCTACAAAAAATTTGAATGTTAGTAATAATCCAACTAATCTTACAGTACATGTTCCTGTTGAAGGTCAGTGAATTACTTATTTTTTGCAGTAATATCAAAGGTAAAACTTAAAACTATGTTACTGAATATAATTGTAATTGTCATGAAGGTGCAAACCTGCAGGTATTAAAAGAACATGGCAGCAGCTGAAAATGACATTTTTAAATATAATACAATCAGGTAAGGTTTAAGCATGTCAAGGTTTTTTTTTTTTAATACATACAGTGCATACAGTGGCCTTACTTACTCTGCATCCCCGATACAGAAAGCTTCCATTAGCAAAGAAATGTAAGAGCACGGCCACGATGGGCGATGTTAGTGACGTAAGAACGGATTAGATTATGGATATAATTTAATTGATCTCAACGAAAACTGTAACGCTGAAACAAAAATGTAAAGTTATGGGGTGTAACGGAGGTTGCCCAAAACAACTATTTTACTTGTTATTTACGCAGAAAAAAAATTCCAAAGGATACAGGAAGCGAACCCAGGGCATGCCGTGTGCTGACGGTGTATCCAAACCACTAGACCACGTTTCGATGATAATGACAGCTCTCAAACTTTACTTGAGGTAAAAATAGAAACCCCAAAAAAGAAAAAGACAATTGGTTACTAATGTTCGGGCGCTAGACAAGTATCTACTTGTCACATATTTTTGACAATTATCCCAGATAGCTCAACCACACAATACCACCATTACAAGGGAAAAGACAAAAAGATCCACTCTGGGTCTAAAATCCTTGCCCAACGTAAATGTAATTCTCTTTAAATTAATACAGCCTATTCATCTATGGGATCCTCTTAAAAAGGGCGAGCCATTCTCGTAACTTTCTTCTCTGTTTGTTTCCAAAATGTGGGCATTGAATGACTAAGGCTACGGCAAGAAATACCGCTTCGTCTTTAAAAAAGGGGAGGAGACCGACAGAAACTCTGAGTTTAGAGAGGTTCACAGAGTAAGTTACCACGGTAACTGACTCTGAGTAAGAGTTACCTCTCTTTCAGAAACAGCATTGGGTTACCCTGCTTTCCCGAGTTTGACAAACCTGGCTTTTTGAAACGGAAAACCCAGAGTTTCTCTTATCTCAGGGTTTCAAAGCTCTGAGTTTACACTGAACCTCCTTTCTGAAACAGGCCCCTGGTCTCTGCCTGTTGACTGAGTGTGACACAATTAAAGTGACATTTTGAATTTGCTTTTGCTTGTATATTTTCAGTTGTCGTTTTATTTTTAGTCTAATTTTAGTAATTTAGCGCCTTTCTCATCTTTATTGGTGTTTTATTTGTAGCTTTCATAACATAATGGCATTATAGATGTAGAAATAATCTATTTATTTACGTAGAAAACTAAAACAAGAAAGTACAAGAATATCAACACAATTTTTTAGCATGTGTGGTTCTGTGAAGAATCTTTAACATATTATATAAACTTTATTGAATTGTCCCTGACACTAAAAAATAAACAAAAACAACTGTTTACTAAAAAAAGTTCTTTAAGTAGCCAAAATGTTTCTTCTGTGGGACCACTGCAAAGACCTCTATTTAATATCAATCTGTCTTTTATTAGGCCTCTAATAATGCATGCAACAATTCCACACAGTTCTTTCCATGACCTGCTGCATATCAATGTCTCAGTCACAAGAAAACAGCAGGAAAGGATAAACAAACTTGAATAATAATGTAAACCGAGTCAGGCGAATTATGTGTTTCTGTCCTCTATATAACAAGCCATCACTATATGATACATGGTTGTATACGGTGCACATAAATGTCTGCAGGTGGCACTCGATTGAACAGCTTGAGGATCCCAGCAGCTCCTCAGAATGGGAAAACAACTCCAGATGTCCAAAGCAGGAAAAGTGCACAATAGAGTCTACAGGGAAACAAGGACGAGGGGGAAAAAACTAGGTAGTCAAGAAAAGAGGATGAGAATAGGGCAAAAGTGCTCTGAATGAACAGTCATCTTCTTTACATAGCTGAATTCAAATGACACCTCCAAAATTCCTGGAAGTTCCTGACTGTCTGAAAAGATTTTATTTGGAGACTGTGTTGAAAGAGAGAGACCTCAAAGTACTCGCTTGGGAATACCGATGGGAACTGACAGAGCTGGAGGGCATCTGAAGTGCCAAGGGCATGGAAAAAAAGAAAAAGAAGAAAGAGCTGGAAAAAAGTACGACTCAAGTCAAGGGAACAAAACCACAGGAAAAGCAGAGCGATAAAGGAAAGCTTGTGTGTGAGGAGGGGCTATTTTAAGAGATGGCTTTCCGGCAGGTGAGAGAGCTGAAAAAAACTTTCAGGAACAAACAGTCACTTGAAACGTAATCTGGAGGTGAGTCATAAGAAGAGGAAGGTAGTTAGTGCAGCATTGTTAGAGAGAGAAACACATCAAATACATCAAATCATCTACAGTGCATGTTTTCTGTAACAGAGATGCAGAGTTGTCTGTTAAGGAGGAAGGTAAAATACAACTATATAGGTGGGAAACCTACTGTAATTGGCTTTGAGACATACCTTCTTACTTAGCCCCGCCCCCTTCGCTCTGTCATATAAATACTGAGGTGGCACAAGAAGAGGCTAGAGCTTACACACTTTTCTCAAAGTGGATCATATTTACTTCTCATCTGTGCGATATTGCTTTTAAGGATTGATGGTCAGGACAAGAAGCTTTCTTAAGTGTCATCCTTCCATGCAGGGTAAGTTTCTTTAATTATGTAACATGCAGTATTACTGTTTATATAATTATTGGGGAT
>JAUMHG010000008.1:433862-446966 GCA_032359395.1 Enteromius anoplus | reverse complement strand
ATTAGCTTATAAGTCATTCAGTTTTATTACTCACTGCCCCTTGTGTACTTTAGACCAACAATAAAGGACAGAACAAAATATAAAAGGTACATAGAAACAACATAATCTTTATTTTTACAGAATATTGCAAGTGCAACCATGTACTGTGATGAGAGGGGGAAGGAGGAGGTATATCGGTATCAAGATGGCTGTTGGATATCCATGTCTAATCCTCCAGGTTGCAGCGAAAGGCTACTCACATTTCTAAACATCTCCAAACAACTATGACCCAAGGAAGACCACTTTGTCAGGGGACTTTGGCAATATGACCGATACATCAAAAAAGCTTCACAAAACAGCGTTTTTTAAGCAGTTGAAGATGTTGTAGTAGCTTTAAGTCAAAACAGATGAACCTTAAACCCATAGGTGTTTAAAGCAGAAAGGGACAGCGCCCACAATAAAACACCAAACAACATACAATTAGCCGACCTTTGACTACTTCACCAATCAATGCTTAAATCAATTAACAACACCAATCTCTAAACCAGCAGCTAGTATTCACGTATCCACCTCATATAGAGCCCTTTACTGTCAGTGTGTGAGACTTCCGGTTCTGCTGAAGTAGAAGAATAAACTACAGTAAACAGTTTGTATTGCAGTGTGTTCATAATTAAGATAAAATACATTAAAATAATTTGGAAAGAAAGACACACCAGGTTGAAATATTAAACCACAAAATGAGGTGTTTTGTACAGATAAAAGAAGCTGAAGCAGATCACACCGGAAGTCAAACACATTTACGGGAAATATCAAACCACATATTTCCACCATTGTATCTTATCGGATGAATATCAACCGTTATCTCTAATATGTCACTTGCTAGAATTTAGTAACGCTATACACAAGACATTGATTTCACAACTCAAAACAATACTAGAAAGCTGCTTACCTTCTCAAAAACCATATTCATTGGATATCCGTCTTTCTTTTGTTCCAGTTTGATGTAGCTGGTGAAATTCGCGCGGAATGGGAACACCTGTAATCACCTGTAATCATAATCATGGCGGCGCCACGCGCATCAGATTCATCCGCGTCGCGTCTGAAGGCGGAGCACAACTGACCTAACGCCAAAACAATATGCCTCCGCGAGTTAGCTGTTTTTAGTTCTAAAAGCTGAAAAGTTGCATCGTGTAACTTTAGTTCATATTAAAGTTTATCCATGCACTTAACTTTTGTGCTCATTCCATGTAGATTTATTATCATTAGAATTTAAATGTAAGACATATGACAATTTTAACAGCTCAAATAACACATATTTATAGGCTACAAAATAATTAAAATAAGCACTTTAACAGCAATAGCAGCTTCAAATTCGATATCTAAGCAATCCAAACCATTGTAAATGCTGTGTAAACATTACTGGCTGTTGATTTTCTATGGTAATTAACATCAGCTTAACTAGTTTTGAACCCAGGTGGTTATGTGCTTGCGAAGGTTGCATCTTCCAACATCAGAGATCTGCACTGTAGATGCACTGTGCATCGGATTTGAGGTTTTGCCGATTTGGCAAAGAGCTGCATGTTAAATGAAACACTGATTTGCTCCAAAACGTAGCCTAAATAGCAGAGGATTTTGTGATTAAATGATAGGTGCCAGGACGGATCGGTGTTTCCCTGATGGGCCTGTTATGCCACACAACCTCAAATGTGAATCTGGGGTCTGGAGGACGTCCAAACAGCATCCCAGCGCTGCCAGACACAGATCTCTACAAATGATCATTAGAAGAGTCAGTATAGGCCTCAGCATCGCTACTTGTACTCAGTTCCTCCCAAACCCTGGAAACATTATTTCATTTTTAAAATACCTCATTCGATAGCCATAATTACCCTTCGGATTTCAACAAGCCTAAAGTTATAGTTTTCCTCCTGAAGTATGTGCATGAATGATGTGAAAATACATTTAATAACAACAAAATATCATGAATGTCATCCAACCTTGCATTATGTTACAGATGTTTTGGGGAAAACCAATGTGACTTTTGGAAGATACTGCACATATTGTTCAAAAGTTCTGGGGCTGTAAAACTTTTATTGTCTTTTGAAAGAAATGAATACTTCAATTCATCAGGGATGCATTCAGCTGATTAAAAGTGGCAGTAAAGACATGTATAATTTTACAAAAGAACTCGACTGAACTCATCACGGTTTCCACAAAAATATTAGGCAACACATTGAAAATCAGAAATGTTTGTTGAGCAGTAAATCAGTATATTATTATGATTTCTGAAGATCTTGTGACACTGAAGACTGGAGTAATGATGCTGAAAATACAGAAATACATTACACTTTAACACATATTCACATAGAGAGCAGATATATCATATTTTTACTGTATTTTTGTCTAAATAAACTCGCCTTGGTGAGCAGAAGATACTTCTAAAAACGAATGTACATACAGTATTTGTTAAACAAATAACCCTAAAAGTTAAGCACATTTTCTATTTAAATCTAATGAATAGTATCTGAATGCGTGCCAGATTTACAACATCAAACATTTGTAAAATATGAATAAAATGGAACTAGACTCAATTTTAAGGCTTACTGATCAAGGTTTCATGGCAGGCATCTGCACTAAATCACCACATAGTAGTTAAATAGAAGTATAGCTTAATTAAAAGTGAAATCTGTGAAAGTCTTTAACACATATAGAAGCACGCAGAGTTGTGCTGTTTTTCATCGCTCACAAACACACTCCTCCTCAAGCGTCCTTGAAATGATTTATTCCCCTGTAACTTGTGAAACTCTTGGAGTGTCTGGTTTTCCTGCCGAGGTCTGCGTTGAGGGCAGCGCTTGCGTGACTGCAGATCCTGTGTGTGTGTTTGAATGAATGGAAATCCACCACACAGGGGCATCTGGGAAGCCATCACTCATTTTTATATTACCCTAATGACGTGGAGCTCGTAACAGGGGTCGTTCAAATGAAGGACTGATTTGAGAGGCGCTTTATTGCTCTTGACTGAACGCAGCGCACAGATGAAGAGACGCTCACACACCACACATTCTGTGCTTTACTTTAATTGTTGGTCTGAGTCTAAATAAGAAAGATTTATGTATTTGAATTCCAACATTCCTATGCATTTGGATTACAAAGTTTTAACATAAACAAACTAATAAAATCTACACCCTGAACACAATGTGACCTAACTTCTGTTCATTTTGAACAGTTATTTTTATATTTATAAATATGTGTATATGTTGTATGATCTGGTTATTTAAATAAATGTATTATTTTATTTGTAGTTTTTATATATTTTATATGACCTAATTTTTATTTTGTATATCTTATTTTTATAATTTTTATGTTTTATGGTCTATTTTATTGTATTTTAGATATATGATCAATGTTTTCACATATATTTTCTATATTTTATATTCAATTATTATATTTATATATTTTTTGGGACCTTTAATTAATTAATTTTTTTAATGTTGTTAACATTTAAAATTATTTATATATTTTCATATTTTAAATTATTTGTAAAAATAAAAAAATGTTTTTATATAACAATTTTAACTTTTTAAGATTTAACTATTTAAACAGTCTATTATTTATTTTTTTATAATTTTATATATTTTTTAAATATTAACAAATATGACTACATATTTGTCAGAAATAGGTTAGATTTCTGTAATAATACTAATAAAGTGAATTGGTTTTTAAGACACAATAACCATAAATCCATGTTGCTTCAGACATGCTTCACGTCTTTAAAACTCCCACTGAACGCTTTCATCAAAGTTGAATGTTCAGAATCACACCGTCAGTGCTGCTTTAAAGTAACATTCTCAGTTGAACATCTATTGTGATTGAAGACAGGAACATGCTGAACCCCAGCAGTGACCGGGGGTGCGTAAGGGTCAAAGGTCAAAGCTGAAGTAGCTGCATCTGCTCTGTGAGCTAATCTAAGCCAGAAGATGCGATGCTCCTCGTTTCATCACGTCAGTGTTCAGTCGGAGCCTGACCCCGGTTTCATGCCTAATCTCCTGCTGCAGCTCTTCTCACGAAGACTGACGCTTCAAGCTCAACACAGCAAGCATGACAGAACAGTTAGTTACACATACTAAAAATAACTATTTGTTTTTAAGCTATCTCTTGTTTAAATGTTTATATATTTTATTTGGATCTAATTTGATTACATTTTTATATTTTATTTGATAAAAGTTTAATATTTAGTTATTTTTCTAATTCATATGATCTAGATTTTATTATTTTTGTTTTGATATAAATAACTGATATTTTAAAATGTTTCAAATGTTTAATTATACTCTTTATGATCTCTTTATGACGTATTCTATGATTTCAAATAATTGTTGTTTTGTATTTTAAATATATTTTTCTACATATCATATTACGCATTGCTTCTAGACATTTTATGTGATCTTCATTATTTAAAACAACTATTTTTATTTTTCATATGATCTTTATTTTATTTTATATTTTTAAAAATATTTCATAGTTTATTTTAAATAAGTGAATATTCTTATATTTTTCTCTACTCATTTTAAATGATTTAATTTTTTCAAAGATCTAAATCTTTCATATTATTTCATATTATCTCATTTTAAATTATTCTCTATGATCTCTGTTTTATGTAGTTGTTTATTATTTCAAATTATTAATATTTTACACATTTCATATTTTAATATCATCTTTGCATGTAATATCTGTGTGTCTTTTACAGCAACGTTTCATCTTCAGGTCAGTGTTTTCCGACAGGACAAATCTGTTCCTAGTTTAACACTGTTGTACGTCTGTACACACTGTATGCGCTTATATATCCATCTGTCATTTATGCAGTCCTGTCACACAAAGCAGAACATCAGCCTCTTAAATAAATAACACCATGTCCGTCTCGTAGAACATATGCATTCATTTTACCTTTTTACATCGCATGCTTTTATTCAGAGCAGCACACGAGCCGCCGCTTCCCCTTCAAGCAAAAGGATTCGGGTGTTTTTAAGAACAATTCTTATTTGTCTTTTATGATTGTCTTTCGGATGCGGTTGAATGAGCCGTAGGCATTCATGACAAAACAAAATGTGCTTCCATTGAAAGTACTGTTAGACAAACCGCATCTGTGGACGCCGTCGGGTCAGTCTGTGACACATACACAACCTATTCATGAGAAAACATACCTTCACTTCAACAGATGCATGCCATCATTACTTGCATAAACAAAGAAATAATGTTCTTCCTCTATTATTCGGGTCTGGGCTCTGATGGCGTGCGCTTCGTAAAGCCGTGGCATTAGGAGGAGGTAAAGAGTGAAATGAGGTGAGGTTAAAGGTCAATCCACAGCACACCGCCAGACGTTTCATCTAACTGTCACAACTCTGGTGATTTATGACACTCTGGTTTCTGGTGTCATCCTGTCCAGTTTATTGGGATTAGATTACAAACATTCATTTATATATGCTTTCTCTCTCTTAAAGCATGCAGACTGCTACCAATAACAGAAGCAATTCATTTCAAACCAAAGATCTAATAAAAACATCACAATAATCCACAGCACTCCCTGGAGAAGACCAAAGATCAAACTAACCCAGCATTAAAATGTTTTTAACTGAAATAAGAGTCCATAATATCCATAAAACAACGGCACCCCTTCACTGCAGGGCATCCATTGTTGACAAAGCGATGGAATGCTTCATTTCTCCAAATCTGATAAAGAAACAAACACATCTACATCTTGGAGGGTGAACACACTGAAATCCCCTGGATGTGCTTGAATAGAAGGAAGCAGATGAAATCAGAAGATTCAAGCCAAACTTTTCCTCAGCGTGAAAACATTTTAGACTGGACTCAGTTCATCTAATGCACTTTTGATAAAGTGAGTGCATAAGTTAGTTGCCAAACCTTCCAGTAATCAATATTTATAGTTTGATCGCTCCAGAAAGCACCGCGAGCGCTGAACATCATTCACTGGCTCATTTTCCACTGGACCTGATTCAGCTGCTTCTCTCGCTGGGTCGTGAGGATGTTTAAACATGGCAAAAGCCTGACAAACCGGGTCCAAATAAAGTCGGAAGACTGAAATTGTGCTTCTAACATCTTCCTGCTGATAATGAGGCTTTTAGACAATCACAGACCAATTCAGAGCAATCGACTGTGTTATTTTCTCCATTCTTGACATGATGCAACGCTAAAATTCATCTCTTTTAGCACTTGGCAAACAACCTGTGAGTTTGGGTCGTAAAACACTCAAAATCCTTGAACGAACAAAGATTTACAGGCAACCATTACTGCTCCTTTCATCTGAGGCTGATTGTTCGTGCTGTCACTTTAGTAAATAAAACCCTAACAGAAAACCTCTCTGAGATTCAAAGTTCTTGTTTCTTTGAGGTCTGGAGGTCAAAGCACATTGGAGGTTGGTCTCAGGCAGTAGGTTAAGTCGTCCTGCGTGACAAGAGCGTTTCCTGTACTGTGCGTGACTGCTCTGTTCCCGTCTGTCACCTCAGGGCCGCTTTCACACCCTCGTTAGGCGGCACTCTGCTAGTCTTGGCCCGGTGCCCGTGTGAACAGAACACAAAAAGCGGCCAGCGCCTGGAAGTGAACCGTGAGCGCAGGGACAGTGGCGTGTTCTGTGCTTGATCACGGGAAATGCAGCCGCTTAAGACCTAGATGCACTGGACTGGGTCCCTCAGAGTTCACAGCACTGCACTCATCAGCACACATAACGTATGCAGTACAGGAGACCGCGGCTACTTGTGTCCACGCCCCCCTAAAATGGCTTGTTTTAATACCAATGTGTGGGTATGTTTTCATAACACCAGCCAAATGTGTCCACAAAGAAAGAAGGCGGAGCTATTATTCTGTCTGTAGTGTTGCTGCGGGCGCCATGTTCTATTCCATGAAAGTCTACACAAACTACACAACTCTAGACACAACTAGAGACCAAGAACAGTCTGCTGCTGACGACTCACAACCTTTAAGATAGTGAGCTTTTCTTATTAAAAGAAGCTGCTGCTTACTATTCAAACGGGAGTTGAGCAGTGAAGGGTAGTGCTGGTTGTCTGCTGTTTCTCCGAACACGAATGCAGACGTGCTGTTCTGTTTACGAGGCGTGATGCAACACCACGTGTACAAAGACAGAACTAAGTTTAATTAACAAATGCCTCGTTTATAATGATTTTTATTTCCATAACGCATCAGTGTAACATTTCTGTCAGACGCTTGAGCTATTCTGCCAATCACAAGGCACTGGATAGCTGGCCAATCAGAGCACTCCTTGCTTTTTTAGAACGATGAGCTTTGTACAAATCAACCACACAAATCACATTCAACCTTTATTGCAGAGGAAAAAAGATTTTATAATACAGTGCGTCCTTTAGCAGGGCATGTTGTCACAATGGAAATCTCATATTTATTGACAGTGATTCGAGAAGTGTCTAATGAAAAATTAAAAGCTGTTTAATAATTTAAGCCCGAATCGTAAGGATTTTATTTTAACAGTCAATTGTTAAAAAATTCCGAAACAAATGTAGCAAGCTGAGCTCTATACCGGTCTAATCATAAACCAAACGAATAAGAAAGTATTTGCTCTCATCAAAATATTAACATCTAAAGTCACATACAATATAATTCACTTTATACCAACAAAAAACGAGTTTATGGATTAAATCAGGTTAATGTTATTTTTATTTGTTAAAATAAATGTTATATATTTTTGATGCACAATAGATTGCTTAACATGAAACTCATCTACATGCTAGTTTATATAATAAGAAATATAAAAAATATAATGAGGAACATGTCTCTTTTTTCGTCTGGGATGTTAAAAGAACGCAGTGGAAATTGTAATTGAGTTTGAATGGTGATATTTAAACTTCAGTCTGACGTTGTTCCAAACATTGACCTCTGACCTCCAGGGTCTCTGTTGTGGTTTGTGTATGTGTCCATGTGTTTACAGGACCTCAGAGCATTATAAACAGAAAACTCCTGATCTTTCCACATGTAACGGAGCGAGAGCTCTCTATTTATATTCGCGCTGAAGCGGAGACACTGGCTGTCCTGGATGGCTTCGGGATGGGCGTTCAGTGACCCTGATGAGGTGAGGGAAAAACCACAGCATTCGGCAGAGGTGGAGAGCAGGACCATGAACGTCTGTTTTTCCTCTTACGGTGGAAAAAGTGAACAGGTCACTCTATAGAGCAGCGTTTCCCAAACTGGGGTTTGTGAACTGATGAGAAGCTCATAATTAATTAAAATAATAATCAATTCATTGTGTTTTTAGTATTTGCTTGCATAAGACTTGTGATGGAAATAATTAACCCTACCTTAACCAAATGTTTTGTGAGGGACTGCAATCCTTTTGCGAGAGAATGCAGATGTTTCCTAAGAAAACGATGTATTTCTGAGGGGTTGGGAAGTTATTTTGGGGCAGTGAAAACATTTTCAGATCAAATGCAAATCTTCTTAGGAAACACACTTTGGCAGGAAAATTTAAAAATTTCATGAAAGAGCATAAAGTTTCCTGGGCAAATACATACTTTTGTGATAAAGTTAAACATTTCTTGAGGATTTTTACAAATGAAACGAATGTTTTGTAAAAGAATGTTTCCTCGGGACATTGCAATATTTATTGCAAGATAACGCAAAGTTTCTTGGGAGAACGCCATGCTTATCAGTAATAAAGGCAATAGGTTTTTCTGGCAAACACTGTTTTTTAAAGTGAACGTAATATTGCGAGACAACACAAATGTTTTGTGCAAGAACACAACATTTCTTGGAGGAACGCAACAATTTTGAGAACGAATGTAAAGGTTTTGTGAGAGGATGCAATACTTTTATGAGAGACCGCAGATTTTCACAAATAGTTTCATGCAAAGCCAAATGAACTTCACCTAAAGCTCCCGGTCAATAGTTTCTTGTAAAGAAAGAAGTGAATTATTTGCTGCTGGTCCTCTGATTATTACCTGAACATCTCAGTGCATCTCTGCAAGAGTCATAAAACTCCACCTCTGTCTCACAGATCTCAGAAACAGCTCTTCTTAAAGTCTTCAGGGTCTGAGGAAACAGTAGAGTCAGCAAATAATAAATAAAAAAGAAAACAGTGTCCTTTGAAATCGATTATAAATTGCATCTGAAAGGACTCCAGCAAGCTTATAAACGGGAGAGAGAGCTGTGCTGATGGTGACATGCTGTCTTAACCACATGTTGGGCAACGCTGGAGAAACATTTCAGCCGGAGGAAATGGTTCATTATGTGAAGTGTCCCAAAGAGTCGTTTAATTGCAGCATAATAACGGCTGACTCTAAACCATCCGTCAGACGCTCCCTCGGGAATGACTAGCAGCCCAGCGAGACAAAGGAAGGCAACCCCACTAACGAGACAAAAATCAGGATCAACACAATGTTTGCGGAAATCAGAGCTGGAGCCAGAGAAGCCCGGGAGACCATGTGGGAACCTTGATTGAGGAGATGATTCAGAGGAGAGTTCAGACTGAGGATCACTTCAGTCCTTCAGCTGGAGAACTTATTGTGCTCTACAGAGATCCTATAGGACCTAAAATAAAGAGTTCTTTCTTAAACAATCATTGTAGGTTTAAAGAACTGCATTCAATGGCTTTAAACGTAATCATGTTAATGATTAATCATGATTAAACTTGGGATGTGATCATTTGACAGTACTACTTTAAACTTTTTTATTGTTTCTAATTTTCACAATTTTGGGCTATTTGGCTTTTCTCATATATATATATATATATATATATATATATATATTATTCTACTATCATATCTGTATTCATAAGGTTTTTACTGAGGGGTTTGTCCATATATTATTTAAACTGATTTATATAAAAAAGAAATTCCTAAAAATGTGAATGAAAATGTACTATTTGTGAAAGAGGGTAAATATTTTGTGAGAGAACACATTTAAGGAACATTTTCATAGCGTCTCCTTAATAAACTGACATGACACTACTTCCAAACCTTGCTTTTATTCCTATCCATATTCTGGAGGTTTTTACAGAGGAGTTTATGTAGCACTGTATTATTATGAATAATATTTACTTTTTGTTTTGCAAAAAGCAAATGTTTTGAGCGTGCAAAGGTTGTTTGGGTAAACAATACATTTGTAAGAGAACACAACAATTCTCAGGAAACTTTTTTATTGCTTCTCTTTAATAAATTATAATTTAAGGCGAGGCACTAGACGAAAGCATTGTTTTTCATGCACTGGTCATTTTTGAGGTTTTGGGCTATTTAGCTTTTCATATCATATTGTTTTGGAATATAGTGGAAAGAAAACAACCCAAATACACTTTTTAAAAGAGTCTATTTTCATGAAACTATTGCTGTTGTATTATTTTGTTGCATCTGTAGATTTCTGTCTTAATTTCTATTATTTAAAGGCAGGGTATACAATTTTTAAAAAATGCCTTAGAAAAAGATCCGGGCCCTTTAGCAAAACATACTTGTAGCCAATCAGCAGTAAGGGGCGTGTCTATTCGTGATGTGGAGGAGACAGTGTTCAGTGAAAGATACAAATCAAAAGAGGAAAATGTCTGCGGAACGATAAGGCACGAAGTATGACCCGTGTAAATAAGGGATCAGCTTTCCAGCGCTGGAGAGAAATCAAGGAGTGAAGGCCTGTGATCGGACGCTGAGGTTGGTTTGGTTCTTCTTGACAGGTGAGTTATACTTGATGTGATAAAGCGCAGCTGAAAATCATTTTAAATTCATGTAAGTGCGTCATAAATAGAACATGGCAGCAGTTTTGTGTCTGAGATTTGTCTCGTCGCTCGTGTCTCGCGTAGACGGTGAACTCGGTGACTGGGTTGCTTAAGCTACGTGTGTGTGGGGCGGAGCTATCAAAGGGGCAAAACCCTTTTGGGGGAGGTGTTTGTTTTTGGTGATTTCAAATATCAACATCGGCTTCCAGAAATCATATAGACGGTTTCAACGACAACAACATAAACAAACGTCACTGTGCATGCATGCTTTGGTGGCCCTAACTTAACCTCCAGTAGATATCCAAATAGAATCAATAACAACAGCTACATCCTTCTAAAATAGATTATAACAAGCAAGATATATCCGCTGCGTAAATCAGACGGATTCATCAAAAACGCAAACTCATTCTCCTTCAGCAGGAGGTGCTTTAAGTACAAGAAACGACTCGGTAACGGATGTAGACACAGGAGCTCTGAGCTTACAAACACTGACTTACACGCAGGATGAAATGAAAAAGACAGACTTCTTACAGTGAGATAAAAACACCCCCGCCTCGGTTTGATTTTTAAACGTGCATTACATGCTCGTGTTTATTCAAGCCTTTTGGACGATCGGTCAGTTTTGATATTGTGGCAGGTCGCAACAAACAAATATGTATAGAAAACACATCCCACAGCACTAAAACCTGAGACCAACTTCATTACTCATCATTAGCTGCGTTAAACAAACACAGACCGGAAGTTAACTCCCAATTAACGTCCAGGCGTGTGCCATTGCTCAGAGATGCTTTGTCTATAGACGTCACCATGGAAACCTCTCGTTTCTCGTACTTAAAGCATCTCCTACTGAAAGAGAATGAGTCTGCATTTTTGATTCATCTGTCTGATTCACGCAGCGAACATATTTCACTCGTTATCAAAAAAAAATCTACTCTAGAAGGACGTTGCTGTTGTTTTTGATTCTATATCGATATCTACCGGAGGTAAAGTTAGGGCCACAAAAGCACGCATGCACAGTAACGTTTGTTTATGTCGTCGTTGAAACCGTCTATACCCTGCCTTTAACAGGTTTCTACAGTATCTCCACTTCAGCAACACTTACAGTACATGCATCAAAATGTACAGTTTTATTCCTATCTATATTCTGAAGGTTTTTCTGAGAGGTTAGTTTACATACCATTCACATGGATTTATACATTTTATTCCTAAAAAAGAAATGTGGTGAAAAGAAAAATGAATAGGTGTCCGAATTTCTGATTTATGGAGTGATAAAGAAAGAAATCTCTCTGTGAAAATCTTATATGTCAATAAAAAAACAACAATGTTGAACTTGTCTTCATTCAGCTGTCCTGGAAGTGTATGCAAATCAGTGCATACTTAACTTCAATAATGAATTAAATAATGTACCGCTGCATATTAAAAAGTTTACATTTCAAAAAACGTCTAAACCAATTGCCTTCATGTACTGAACTATGTATTTGTGGTGTCTCTATATTTTGTCTGTTTTGGGTGTATGATTTTCAGAGCATCTGGAACGCAGAACTGAGAAAATGTGTGATTGATAACAAGCGTCCTTACGAGCTGTTACTGTCCCACTACATCATGTCACTCGTGTCGCACATGAGCCGTGGATTTATAGCCTGTAAACAAGATCAGGCCAAACACACGGCTGAGAATCCGCACGCTTTCATCCCAGAATAAAGTGAGAACAGAGATTGGATCTCTTCCCATGATCCCTTGAGAAAAGACTTCCCAGGGCGTACTGTGATACAAAGCGAGCTGCCTTTGGAGCAGGTTTGGACTCTAACTGCATGTCTCCATTTACACGGTTGCATGTGAATGACTGTGGTTAGTCAGTGTGATATTCAGCAGTAAGGACAAACATGATTGCACCGCTGCAAAGACCACCCGCGTTAAGTGTCCCAGCTACGACACGTCAATCCCTGCAACTATATTCAGTGGTGCATTAAAATAAAGCAAAAATAAAAGGTTTGCATGGGATTCCTCCAGTCTTGGGGTTTTCTGTGGACAAGCACATTCCAAATAAGCAGACAGAAAAGCTCAAATAAAATAAAAAAAAGTCACTTACATGCAAAGTGAAATTGGAGCAACAAACAACAACAACAAAAAACTTGAAGGAAAAAATGAACTTTTAAATGTTTTTTAATATATATGTATATTTAAAAAAAATATTTTTTCAACTATGCAAAAAATTGTCAAAAATATATTAAACAGGGGCTATTTTGGGGAATTCCCCCTGCATTTTGCCTACCAAATTAAAAAGCTTACCATACCCACATGCAGAGGAGTATGTACAAAAGATTGGTATCATTTTAAAGGAAACCTTTTGAAATTACATAAAACACTGTTTAAATTGATTAAAAGTATTG
>JAUMHG010000008.1:417942-433762 GCA_032359395.1 Enteromius anoplus | reverse complement strand
TACTTTACGTGTAAATAACTTTGTTACAGTAAAATAAATATCAAAGTGATTCACATCTGCATAAAATATAGATTCTACGCTTTCAAATGGTACCACCTATGGGGTTATTGGTGCGTGCCGGCGGGTCCGCTGGGTTAAAGGGGTTAAAATTAAATATATTTCAGTAAATACTGAATATATATTTTTTTCCCTTTTTGTATTGGTATTTAAGAATATGCTTAAAAATATATTTTTGCTGCATGGTAAATTAAACACAACCAACCTAAAAGACTAAATATCCAAACAACAACGTGAAGAGAGACTTCATGGCAACTTATTCTTATAATAATTATAATGGTAGAAATAATAAACTCTATTTTGTGTTTTAGAGATTTTTTACCATAATACCATTTGATCAATTCTTTTTAAACACTTTAAAAAGTCTTTATACTTAAGCCCACATTGTAGATCAGAGTGAAGTTTATTTATAGTGAGAAGGTTGTGATGTATGTGTGAGTAATCCTTCATTAACCTGGAGATGTGCTGCTGCTGTGTGGAGCTTCAGGCTGCTGTAATTGTTCCTGTCAAAGTCTGTCTGCCAGCTACAAATGAGCTAACCAACTCAAATCGGGGTCATCTGGAAGCCATTTCTCGCCGTATTTTTTCCTTCTCCGTCTCATTTTAATCTCCTCCTCCTCCTCCCAGGGGAGGCCGGGGCCGGTGACCGGGATCTGCGCACGCTAGGCCGGTGTGGCACGCAAACTCATCCTCGCACGCAAGAATCCTCTGCAGAAGACATCAGAGCGCACCTATAGAGAACGCAGAGCCCATCATCACTCCACACAGTCATTCATTTAATACTGTGCTGCTAAAACTGAAACAAAACGCTCTCAGCGACTTAAGTCTAGAATTAAAAGCTCAAGTTGATCCTGATACAGAAACATCGATCAACAGAATTTCAGCAGATAATCTGGCTTAGAGAAAACAGGCTCTACACACTTTGAAATAACAACATGCCTCAAAACTTCTGCTGAAGAGCAAACTCCTCTTCATGCCAAAACAAAAAGGGAGGGAATGTTTACTGATGTGCAAATATTTCAGAGAACTCTAAATTCTGCCCAAAGTATTTTAAGACATGGAATGAAAAATATTGGCTCATCCCGGCATTTAATTTGTGCTTTACACACACACACATATTCATGCTGTGATCATATAATTAATATTTTTATGAATACATTTTTTAAGCAATAAACGCTGAGAAATACAGATGCATTCTTAATTGTCATCAAGAAAACATGTCAAACTATAAATGAAATAGAAAAGAACGAAATGAAAAGAAAAAATGTAATTAAAATTAATTATTTAAATAGAATGACATTTAATTAAATCGTTAAATTAAATTGAAATAGTCTTATGCACAAAAATAAAAAAGGTTTTATTTTGTATTTGCTGCACATTGAGGTGTATGCTTGCCACATCGTGGATTCTGCATTGATGTTTTAATAAGTTTACGTAAATGTAATAAATACATTCATTTATGTACAATGTTGTATAGGCTGATATAAAAGTATCTGCTAAATTCATAATAAATATGATCATGATGAAATGTAAAAACATCTGTTACTTAGCATCAGTGTTCTGGTGTGTTTGATAACTCAACTCCACATTTTCCATCACCATTCATCGGCCAAGTCACGTTATTAGCAGACGGGAAATGTTCAGGAGCGCTCATCATTGACATATCGAAATATAGTAACTGATCTCACTTAAATGTCAGGCCACATCAAATCACTAATGCTCACACATTCGGTTCTGATTGGAGGAAACACACAGCACTCACTTCCGATTGGCCGACGGGATCTTGGAGCTAAAGTCGAGCAGAGGTCAGTGTAAGAGGAGATTTGTGGTCTAATGTACCTGGCGAAAGCACAAACATCCCGCTGTGAGACGTCTGTGTGCTTGCGTTCCCTCAAGGCAACTCGCTCTCGTTTTTAGAACAGACCGCAATAATTCAATAACCTCACTGGATTCAGTTAAAGATAGCATGTGTTTGGGAACCTTGGATATTTTTGTGATGCGATTTATGTAATAAAAACAAAATGTTCGTGCACGTCATGAAAATATAAATCACACACGAAGCACAACAGCAGATTTCTAGTTGCAAGATTAAACTAAATTTATAAAGATAAAATAATACATGCCTTCATAATCTATTCCGATACAATATGCTGTATAGCAATAACCGACTATTCTTCGACTTCATACCAACTGCATAGCAACACCCTGGAAACAACCTATCTTTTCTAAAACTGATTGGTAACATGTTAAAAACACTCTGAATACCTTATTAACCAATAGCAACACAAGTAGTAACTCCCAAGAAATCGCTTAGCAACACCCTGGCAACAATCTACTGCAGTAGCCCCCTTAGAAACTGCATTTGTAGTAAACTCCCCAGCAACTTCATAGAAACGCCATGGAAATCACCTACTGTAGAACTCCATGGCAACCGCATCGCAATGCCCTGACAACAAGCTACTTCAGTAACTCCCTAGCAAATCCATAACAATGCAAAAAAATGTAAATAGTAAAACCAATTCAAAACACCTTAGCGACCACATAGCAACACCCTAGCTCTCTCAACTCTATTTCAACTCTATAGCAACATAACCCACCCAAAACACTTAAACGGCTGCATAGCAACACCCTGGCAACCACTCAAAACACTGGTTGGTATTTCTCCATTCACATTTTCTGCAAGAATCTAAAAATCTACTGATTAATTCATTCAAATCCTGCAAAAAAATAAAAAAATAGCTGAGCTGAAGTGAATCAGCATCACGTCACTGGTGTTAAAAGACTCCATCGAACGCTAACATGGTCAAGATGGCACTGGTGAGTCACGCTCATAAAGCACTGGTTAGTGTCCTGCAGCGAGAGAGAGTGTGTTCATTTCCTCTCACTGAGTGTCAGTCGCTCGTTTGGGGTTCTGGATCACCGCTGCTGTCTAATCTGCACTTGCATTCCTACGGTTCGTTTCAGCTCGTCCCTTTTCCCTGAATCCCACCGGCTCCGTCGGACCCCCGGGCCTCCCCCTCCCATGGCCGTGCGTGACAGTAGCCTGCTGAAAAGTGGAAATGATTCTAGTAAACAGTGATTAGCTCCAGACCGGGATCAGCTAGTCCGCCGTGAGACCTGCATCCACACGCTGGCGGCTGCCAAGTCCTCGACCTTCCCGACCCTGCGGGGTCACGGCCAGCTTTTCACAGCCAGGTTAAGGAGAATAATGGCTAGCAAACACGACAGCCTCACGCAACACACACACTCTCGCCGCAAAGCTGGCTCTGATTAGAGCGGACGCTGATGTGAGAGACCATATGTGAATCACGGGATTCCAGAGGACTCTCCCATACGGAAAGATGTGATGGGAGTTTGGTAGCGCTGAGCTCTGATAGTAACACTACAAACCCAGAGTCATCAAAATAACATTTGATATTTTATGTTATGACATAAAGTATTATGGTGTATTAAATAAAAATACTAAAAAGCTTGTCGCTGTGGTTTATATGTAGATACACAGACATATGTATGCTTACACAAGATTTCACAAAATTGTAAATATCCTTGATTTTTGATGATGATGATAAAAAATTAAGTAAATTATTAACTTTTAATTAATGTTTTGTTTAGATATTTAGTTATTTAGATATATAGATGTTGTAGAACAAAAATTATTTTATTATATATATATATATATAATAAATATATATATACTGTTTATACACAGAATATTAACTTATACCACACCAATATTATAATATTGTTACATTCTTGATGTTTGATTATCTAATATAATGGATTATGGTCAATTAAATCATTAGTTAAAAGCTTTAGTGGTTTTACAGTGGTTTCAAATTCAATAAAAATCCTGAGTTAAAAAAAAATTGTTTTTAATTGTCTCAGATTTAAGACAACAGATAACACTTAACTTAACTAATGTGCATTAATGCATTTTATTTCATAAACAAGTGTAAGAAAAGTTATAATATTTGCAGATTTCTTGTTATTCATGAGATCATAATGCACGATAAAGAGCATTTTAATTAATGCATCAAAATCTTTTTATAGTGGATTAAATATACCATTATTATGTGTACCGCTTACACACAGATATTATTAACCGAGTCAGTTTATTGCTCAATAGTTCCTCCTCTCTATAGTGCTCCCTGAACAGTGCACAATGAAATCTAAGCTTGTTTCTGTGAAGATGTTTATTCTCTCCTAGGGAGCAAAAACAGTGGGCTCCTAAATCCAAGTGGATTGAAACTGATTGTATTTGGCAGCTTCTCCTTCCTCTCTTCTCAGGGAAGGAGGCACATCTCATTTTAGTGGTGGTATGCATCCAGGAAAGTGTACTATCAGCAAGAAATCAATGCTACTGTCTCTCTGACTCTAGAAATGCTGCAGCGCTGAAATTAGGGTCATTAGATCCCTGCAAAAATAAACTCCTC
This sequence comes from Enteromius anoplus, assembly GCA_032359395.1. Lineage (NCBI taxonomy): Eukaryota > Metazoa > Chordata > Actinopteri > Cypriniformes > Cyprinidae > Enteromius > Enteromius anoplus. The sequence continues at coordinate 429,272 of JAUMHG010000008.1, read as the reverse complement.
CTGGTGAGGAAACAAGGAACATTTATCTCTTGCCTGGCGCTCAGAAGAGTAACGTCTTGCATCAAGAACATTCAGTTCTATTGCCTAAATCTTGAGATTTCAGAGAACTTCTTTCTTACTGATGGACGAGCTGCAAATATGAATGAGAAAATACCAATGTAACTTCCATTTAATGCACTTAGGATATAAACTGAGTCTGTACAAAGAGACCAAACAGCAAATGGAAAACTAAACGCATATACACATGCAACTAAATCATCATTAAACTTTTAAGGACACTTAACCCTCAGGATGTGCTTTCTTACAGAATAAAGTGTCTATTGGTGTATTCTGGGAGAATCTGCTTTAGTGCACGTTATGAAGGCATGCTTGCAATTAAGCCCATCTCTCAATGACTGCATACCCAAAAACACATGTGAAAATTTATCCTGAAATTGTGAGAGGAAAATAGCCGAGAGAGACCCTGGCGTGATTTACGATGAGATCAGAGACCCCAGAACATGAAGCACCATTGACATATGAACACAACATCAAATTATGCTCTTAAAGATCATTTACAAACTTTATTGTTTCGCTGTCGTTTAAAATGTTGACAATTGTTTGTTCTCAGAGATCAAATTTGTATTGACATAAATTATTCTGCAAGGATTTATTATAATAACTTTGTGATGGTGCAATCATCTAATCTTTTTACAATATGCATGATTAATTTTAATGTCTATTTTGACATGAGATGCTATTTCATCCTGACATTCATGTTCATTATAAATTATCATGATTATAACACGGTTTTTAAATGTCTAGTCGTGTTGTATAACTCCATGCAAACATACCTTTCCATTTTTAGGGTTTATTTAAAGTGGGTCTGCAAAACAGAGCGTCTTTATATTACGAAACATTCCCCAAGACAAAAGTCTGGGAAGCCGTCGATGATTGCATCAAGCCTAAAATAACATTTTCGTAATCCTGTGCAAACCAGAGCAGAAATAACGATTACAAGTGTGCGCAAATAAAGAGATGCAAAGAGTTCAGCTGCGGCAACATAAAACGTTTAATGCATCACTCCATTTGAGTTTATCACTGTTTGACGACTGGCACAAACCGCAAGAGTTTTGCACAATTGAGTTTTATGCATCTCCGCCAACGTTGATCAGAAAAACCCCGCGGAGAGCGCGTGCAAATGAAACAAAAGATGATTTACGCACTATTTTCAGACGTTTTCCCAGCGAAGTGAACCGTTTGCGCGCTCTGATCTCCGAGTTCAGCTACAGCCAGACGTTCAGAGCTTCTAACGGAGTCCCTGCGGCTTCCATAAGGGGAGGAGTGAGACTATCATCGGGTCCTGCCCCCAGTGCTGCAAACATATATAAAAGAAATGGATCCATCCAAGCAGCTCACAAAACCCTGTGAGCTTAACCTGGAAAATTAAAGAGAATAGAACACTCTAAATCAGTGCATGCATATTAATTCAAACAGACTGTACTTGCAACCGAGACAGTTAGTTCGCATTGATTTTGCATGCAAAAAGTTTTTTTTTTAAGGGATGATAATATTTATTTCTATATTTAGCATTATTTGAACAGAATATCATTAGAAGAATAAAAGTGCATCCGAAGAATGGCTCTGACTGAAGCTGAGTTTGAGAGCGGCAGCATCATGAAGGAATGGGGAGGACAGGTTCAGCCGGCTTTGATAGCATTCTTCATCATCCTCTTCTTTCTGGAGGCCTGTCTTTGGGTCAGAAATCTGACGATCAGGAAAAGGCTCCCAGGCCCGTTCGCCTGGCCCTTGGTGGGCAATGCCATGCAGCTGGGACAAATGCCACACATCACTTTCTCCAAGCTGGCAAAGAAGTACGGAAACGTCTACCAGATCCGACTCGGGCGAAGCGACATCGTGGTTCTGAACGGAGACGCGGCCATACGCAAGGCGCTCATCGAGCACAGCACCGAATTTGCGGGAAGGCCGAACTTTGTGTCCTTTCAGATGATTTCCGGCGGCCGGAGCATGGCGTTTAGCAGTTACAGCCAACAGTGGAAGGTGCATCGGAAAGTAGCGCAATCGACCTTGAGAGCGTTCTCGTTGGCGAACACTCAAACCAGGCAGACATTCGAGCAGCACGTTGTTGGCGAAGCCATGGATCTGGTCCAGAAGTTTCTACGGCTCAGCGCCGACGGACGACACTTCAATCCTTCGCATGATCTCACCATCGCAGCCGCAAACGTAATCTGCGCTCTTTGCTTTGGAAAACGCTACGGCCATGATGATCCCGAGTTCAGGACTCTTCTGAGAAGAGTGGATAAGTTTGGCGAAACCGTCGGAGCCGGGAGCCTGGTGGACGTCATGCCATGGCTGCAGTCGTTTCCCAATCCAGTCCGAAGCGTTTATCATAACTTCAAGCTCATCAATGAAGAGTTCTTCGCTTATGTGAAGGACAAAGTGGTGCAGCATAGAGACACGTACGATCCTGAGGTCACCCGTGACATGAGCGATGCAATCATTGGCGTAATTGAGCACGGGAAAGAGAGCATGCTGACTAAAGACTTTGTTGAGTCTACAGTCACTGATTTAATCGGAGCAGGACAAGACACCGTGTCAACAGTCATGCAATGGATACTTCTTCTATTAGTCAAATACCCATCCATCCAAACCAAACTGCAAGAGCAGATCGATAAAGTGGTCGGTCGTGACAGACTCCCATCAATGGAAGACAAAAGCAATCTAGCCTACCTGAATGCCTTCATCTACGAAACCATGCGCTACACCAGCTTCGTCCCCGTCACCATCCCGCACTCCACCACCTCAGACGTCACCATCGAAGGTCTCCACATCCCCAAAGACACCGTGGTGTTCATCAACCAGTGGTCCGTCAACCACGACCCTCAGAAGTGGCAGGATCCTCACGTCTTCAACCCGTCGAGATTCCTGGACGAGGCCGGAGCTCTGGATAAAGACCTGACCAACAGTGTGATGATCTTCTCGACGGGGAAGAGGAGATGCATTGGTGATCAGATCGCCAAATTGGAGGTCTTTCTGTTCTCTGCCATCCTCCTGCACCAGTGCTCGTTTGAGAGCAACCCCTCTCAGGATCTCTCCATGGACTGCTCGTATGGTTTAACACTGAAGCCGCTCCAGTACACAATCTCAGCCAAGCTCAGAGGAAAACTCTTTGGCTTGGTATCGCCGGCATGAGTATAAATAAATAACCAGCCTGTTATTGTGACTGAACGCCAGCCGAGACTGAACGTATTACAAATGTATTCCATGAGCATTAATAAAACTGCACTGAATGCTGTTAGTATAATATTTAATATTTATACGAGTTCGCAATGGACTGATTTATTCACATCCATAGAATATGTTGTCAGGTAACTGAAGAGGTTCTTAACAGTAATGTTTTAATTGCTTTGTGTTTATAAAACACCATCTATGCTTTAAAATAACATTAGAAGGACTACAATATGAAAAGTTTATGGTCCAATGCTAAGCCACTTTCACTTTAGACATATCAATTATTATGTAATATTATGCAGTTGTTTGTAGATCGTGTTGAGTCATGATAATGGGCAGCAGCTGTTGGAGTACTTTTACTTCCTATGAGCTTGACTCACATTTGGCATCGCAGTGCATTTAATTATGCTTGCATAAAACTGTATAACAATGTGATTATGTAATTCAGGTATTTTAAGTATTAGGCATTTAAGAATTTGTTTATACCCAATATACAATTTTTATGTTAATTATATTCTTCATAAAATGCATATAAAATTGAGATTCTTGCAAGGGTCATTTGTTGAAGTTAGAGTATTAGTGGTATGCCAATTGGCAATCAATGCTTTGCTGTGTCTGTTCTATTGCTCAGCGAATCACAGAATTAATTTCTGGATGAATTTTCAGCTTTCAGCTCATTTTGTCATTTTGAAGGTTCTCCCACGTCCAGAAAACAAATCCTCAAAATCATGTTTAAAACCAGCAGTATAAATTAGAGCTACTATCTCAACACATTGCAATTATTATGATAAATGTTTACACTGAAAGTTTTGCAAGCTCTGTTACCGAATTGCATGTATTCAAGAATACAGCTTTAAAAAAAAAAATTAAAAAAAAGTTTTTTTATTATTATTGTTCAGGTATTGTTTTAAATATGTGTTCTTTTTATTATTGGAAAATAAGCTATAAGTGGAATAAATAAAGTGCTGTTCTACAGCCTGTGAAGACGCACTCAGTCTCTTTCTGTTTTGATCCTGATGCACATTTTATGTACATACACACATAAAATCAAATATAAAAGTAAATAAATAAATAAAATAACATCAGACTAAACCAGCTTGCCATCCAAATTTCCTGTCTGAATAGTCTGCATCTGTCTTCACTTACATATCCTTATCGTTAGTTTTTATGGCCAATATTTCAGTTTGCATTCAGTTTCTGAAATATTTCTGTAAAGCCACATCTTTAAAGTCAAATTATCTTATTACATTTTTACAACAGTCATTATTCTAACTACAGCTCATGATAAATGCACTCTCATGGTACATATTTAACTCCATTGTTTGTATCTGTTCTTTGTCTGAAGGATTAAAAAAGCCCTTTCACAAGTTTACACACTGAATTCCTCAAGTGACTTGATTTCACTAGCATTCAGTTGGCATCAGATTGTGGATTTCAAACCAAACTAAATCACACCAATTAGAGCAGACTTCCAGAGCTCATATACGTTAGACAATGCATTTTGTAAAAAGTAAAACGACAGCATTTTTAGTAAGACAAAAATATGATCTATTAAAAATATATATAAAGCAACAGCCATCATTAAATGAAGGCCTACATCCATTTACCCTATTTTCTTACTCTCTTATTTACATACAGAGATATAGTGCCACTAAAATGCATGTAAAAACTCAATAAAACATATTTGACTGAATTATATAAACTATAAAAGCAAGCATCTGTATATGCATTTTAAATGTTGCAACTCATGCTTAATTCTCTGCGTATTTAAAGTCTCATTGTTCTTTCTCCCCAAGTTCGCACAGGTGTATTAGAAAAGGTGTGCAGAAACAATAAGATCCAACAAATACAATGCTGACTGGCTTCCAGTGCAACATTGCATCTATTTAAAGTTTAAACTTTACTGCCCTTAATTGTTTTAAATAAACAACACTCACTTTGGTATGTTTCTATCTCATATCTAATGCATGATATGCACTTGTCTAAAGCACTATGCATCTGTAGATGGTTTAAGAACATGTTGGGAGTCCATTATGTGTCCAGGCCGTAATGGGTGGAGAGTTGGAGAGAGTCGGGGGAAAAGAAAACGAACCTGTGGCCCAGACTCCTCCTACTTTAGAGATATATAACACAGTGTCAAGGCAGAAATCTGCATTCTTCTAATTTGGTCATCTCTGGACAGACACCACAGCTCCGCAAACCCTGACCCGTCTTCCTGTAACCCCAGAGCTGGAGAAGGCAGAAAACCGCAGGGAGTTGAGCTTCTCGAATTCCTACTTGCATTGAAGATGGGGAGTTACTAAAACACTTGCAATTTATACAAAAACAAACCTGTAGAGTTATCATGGCGCTTTCAGACGCAGAGTTGGGCTTGAAGGGCAGTAGCATCCTTAAGGAGTGGAGCGGACAGATCCAGCCGGCCCTTATTGCATCTTTCATCTTCCTCTGCTGTCTGGAGGCTTGTTTCTGGGTCAGGAACCTCACCCTCAAAAAGAGACTTCCAGGGCCCTTCGCTTGGCCGCTTGTGGGTAACGCCATGCAGCTCGGCCAAATGCCCCACATCACCTTCTCCAAGCTGGCAAAGAGGTACGGAAACGTCTACCAAATTAGACTGGGCAGCAGTGATATAGTGGTTCTCAATGGAGAATCGTCCATACGCAATGCGCTGCTTCAACACAGCACCGTGTTCGCAGGCAGACCGAACTTTGCGTCCTTCCGGTCGGTTTCCGGCGGGACAAGCATGACCTTCACCAGCTACAGCAAGCAATGGAAGATGCACCGGAAGCTCGCCCAGACCACCATTCGTGCCTTCTCTTCCGCGAACAGCCAAACGAAAAAGTCCTTCGAGAAGCACATCACAGCTGAAGCCGAGGAACTGATTAAAACGTTTCTGAGATTGAGTGCAAACAACCGATACTTCGATCCTTCTCATGAACTCACAGTCGCGGCTGCTAACATCATCTGTGCTCTTTGTTTCGGGAAACGCTACGGACACGACGACTCTGAGTTCAGGACTCTCTTGGCCAACGTGAACAAGTTCAGCGAAACCGTAGGAGCTGGAAGTTTGGTGGACGTCATGCCTTGGTTGCAGTTGTTTCCCAATCCAGTGAGGAGCGTTTTTCAGAGCTTCAAAGACCTCAATAATGACTTCTTCACATTTGTCAAAGGTAAAGTGGTGGAGCACAGGCAAAGCCACGACCCTAAGGTCACAAGAGACATGAGTGACGCCTTTATTAGCGTGATTGATCAAGCAGACACGGAGACGGGCTTGACCGAGGCTCATACTGAAGGTACGGTTTCTGATCTCATTGGAGCAGGTATGGATACCGTCTCCACTGCCTTGAATTGGATACTTCTTCTATTAGTCAAATACCCATCAATCCAAACCAAACTGCAAGAGCAGATCGATAAAGTAGTTGGTCGTGACAGACTCCCATCAATAGAAGACAAAAGCAATCTAGCCTACCTGGATGCCTTTATCTACGAAACCATGCGCTACACCAGCTTCGTCCCCGTCACCATCCCGCACTCCACCACCTCAGACGTCACCATCGAAGGTCTCCACATCCCCAAAGACACCGTGGTGTTCATCAACCAGTGGTCCGTCAACCACGACCCTCAGAAGTGGCAGGATCCTCACGTCTTCAACCCGTCGAGATTCCTGGACGAGGCCGGAGCTCTGGATAAAGACCTGGCCAACAGCGTGATGATCTTCTCTATGGGGAAGAGACGATGTATTGGCGATCAGATCGCCAAAGTGGAAGTTTTCCTCATCGCTGCCATGTTAATACACCAACTATCTTTTGAGCACGACCCATCACAGGACTTAAGTTTAAACTGCTCTTATGGGTTAACACTGAGGCCATTTAAGTATAAAATCTCTGCCAAACCCAGAGGAAGCGTATTAAATGAATAAATTAGTGTGTGTGCTCTGACATATTACATTGTGCAGAATAAGGTATGTACTTTATATTTAACAGTGAACTTTAAATACAGTTAATTTTCTGTGTAGAATTATGTAGCACTAAATCTAAATGTTTTCAAATCAAAAGTAACCAAAGAAAAAGGGCCAAAGGGAATAAAAATGGTGTAAGCAAAGTTTCATATGACCTTAAAACAATGTTTTTACAGAGATGTGTGCTTAAATTTATTTTAAAATGTATTACTTTTAAAAATGGTTCTTTCATATATATGAAGCACACTCAGTATATATTTAGAAAATATTTACATGTAGTAAAAATGTACATATTTATATTCATATAATGTACATTATATATATATACATAAATATTTACTATATAAACATGATATTTTGCATGCATTCCTCTGTTTTTCTAGTTTTTAAGTTTTATAAGCCTGTAATTTAAAAAAAAAGTGTTGAAAAATGATTCATAAATGTGACTTAAAACAGGTTTTTTTGATGTAAATAAAATGCATTGTTGACTACAACAGCGTGCATTTCAATAAATGAAATATTTATATTCATGCTCACTAAGTTGCTCCAAATACAGTCACGCTTTGCTGGACACATCTGCTGGTTTGCTGAACAAACACACACACACACACACATATTAATAAAACGCTGTTTGTTGGTCATGTAAATTAGAAGTCTTAATGTATTTGCTAATTTACTTTTCCGTAGCACCTTTTCACACACACACACATACAAACGTGCAAATCTGCTTTGCGGCCCACTTGCGCGGTGGAGGGAGTCTCAGAGGGAGTCTTACATTTACACTGGTTAATTCATAGCAGACACACGCTGCTTTCCTCTCTCGCTTCCTCTCATGACACCGCAGAGCTCTGGAGCGGGGCCAGGGTGTTATGGGCCACGCAGGGAAGCCACAGTACATGCCCCTGATTTACTGCGAACCACACACGCACACTCACCAGAAACGTCCTTTTGATAAACCTCCCCATTGAAAAACGGCTGTCTCCAGGATGCCCCCGTCGTTGGCCTCTGGATTTGCTGCGGGATCGGCTTTAAAAAAAAACCCACACAAATTGTACCATCACCTCTGTTTTGACCTCACACACAGATGAGTGACTGTCACGGAAGGGTCATATATATATATATATTCACCCCAAAATAAAGAGAAATATTTTTTTTTGCATCTATAGATACAACTGGCGATTGTTCGCAATACAGAAAAATACTTTGCTTTCCAATACACTTGTGTTTAAACCGGTACAACAAATACTACAAACCGTTTTGAGGTGAAATATGAGCTTCATGCAAACACACAGCAGATGATGTGAAGCTAACAACTGCATTGTTTTGGACAGAAGTGCACTTTAAAACAGGAAAACATTAATGGCTGCATTTCAAACCATCAAAGACAGAAAACATCCTCCCTTCTCATCTAGACTCACACGCTAAAGAGACCCAGCAACCACACTAGATTATATAAATCTATCGTAATCACTTTATTATAATTGCTACTGCATGTAAAGTATACTTGCGTTATTATTGCTCTTGTAGAGCTGAGCATCATAATTATAGCTCAGTTAAACTTTATGGTGCTTATCCCAATACAAAAATGTACCTTTTGAAAAGCTTGTACCTTTATTTCTGAGAGTGTATGATATGCTAACTGATCATTTTAAGCTGTTAGGATGAGTGTCGTATTTGTAAATTACCCGGTTGATTAAGCTTTAAATTGGCCAAAACTTGGCATATTTTGATGATTTGTGTCACAAAACCATGTGTAACATCAGTTTACGAACAATAAAATAAAGGTTAAAAAAACGCCTAGTGCATAAACTTATTTTATTATACTAGAAACATGAAATATTCCACCGCATCCAATATATTCAGACCAGTATGTCATAAACATCTCGTCTTAATTACAATTTCTTAAGTCCTAAGACAACTTTAAGGCAGTGTATGACAAGCTTGGAAAAGCTATCTTTGGTAGCGCGAAGCAATGCCAGTCACGCGAACACTTGCCAAAAACAGCAGGAACGCGGTGCCAAAACCCAGTGACTCAACACTTCTGTTCTGAGAATTATCACACATCCGTGTTGCCCTAAATCACTCCTCCGCTTACAGATGATGAGGCAATTCCCATGGGAAGTGGCTTTTTCGATCCAAAAGACTGAAGCCAATGAGCCCGACAGCTTAATAGATAGATGTGCAATAGTATACAATTATTTTGCAGCTGCGGGAGGCAGATAAAGCAGCTTTCTGGGAAGCGTCTACGTTTTAGAGTTTTTCCTGATTTAGAAAGCCAAAACACACACTCTTTTACACATTTAAAGTGATTTAAACCAGAGCAGAGATGGTGTAAGACATGGCTGACTTCTGGAAAATGTGTGAACATTACACTAGTGCTAGTTAAGTCAATCAACACTAGGACGAGTGCACATCAGCGTCTATTCAGGATCTCACAGGGAAATATTACACAATCTGTTCACTTTTTAGTCAGTGTTGAGGGTGATGCATTATAAGTCATACAAGTAATCAGATTACTTTTTCAAGTAACTAGTAAATCAATGCAATACTTTTTTTTTTTTGCTCATTTCAGTTGCACAAAAACACATTCAGAATTCCTTGAGATTAATCAAATGTTTTAAATTTGACAAAAATGTAACATTTTAGATTAAAAACAAACAAGTAGGCCTCATCCAGAAAGTGCAAATAACACTTAAAAAGCAATTCACATCAATAAAAAACATTTAAAATCACATTTATGAATAATTGTTCATCTTTTAAAAAACAAATTTGTAGTTATTTATTTGTTTTAACTAACGTAGTATGATAATGCAATTAAAAAGAAACTTGTTTCTTTTATTGTCTCAACAGAACAGAGGAACATCAAAATATATTAAAGTTCTGATAAATAAAATGTATAAAAATACAAACTTAAGATATGAAACGTAAAGTCCTTTGAACAAAACCAAACAACAACCAAATCAAAGTGACCAGTTTTAAAAAACTTGGTAAGCTTCGTAAATATAACTTTGAATAGGACTGGAGACACATTCGGTTAAGTTCTGATAAATAACTACAACAGCTAAATATAAACTGCTATCAGTATATGAGGTAGTGTACTAAATCAGTCAATCCTCAATAGCTCCAGTCCAGCAGAGGCAGATTGTAGTACAAGAATAGTTATTTGTTGTTAACTATTATTAACCAATATTATTGTCACAATGGACACCCTTTTTTATTTGCAAAACATGTGTTCATCTCAATTGCACAAAAACACATTCAGAATTCCTCAAAATTAATCAAATGTTTTACTTTTGCCCAAAATAGACCTTTTTTCATAAACAAACAAACAAACAAAACAAGTAGGCTCCGCCCAGATGTTAAAAGGAATCGCAAAGATACTTTCAAAAAGTACGTTTTAGGGAGTAACCCAATATTTTATGCATTACTTTTTAAAGTAGTTTTTGTGCCTAGTAATTATCTTTTAATTTATTAATTTGTTGAAAATAATTGAATGAAGCCTGCCTAAAGAAAATCAGAATCCAGTTGATGGCGGTGCAAAAACAGTCACTGAAGGTCGAGTCTCTAATCTAAATGTTTGCAAGATCGTAGTTTAAATGTTTTTCCTTGCCATGAAAGAGCAGGAGCTCATAAATGCACCAACACACCCTCATAAACAAACATACAGGCATGAAAAGTGTCCGTTCACACGCATCTTTTACCTGTAGGCCCTCGAGCGAAGAGGGCTTATGTGACTGTAGACCAATAACAATCACAGACGGACTACGTTCATCCAAGAGCTCCGCAGTCAAATTCCCCGGACTACAAACAAATCAGCTGCACATTGCTTCAATAACACTCGTTTGTTTCTCATCAGTTTTACAAGAGAAGCAGCCAGTTCTGTCAGAGATGCCAAACGCGTTTGACCGACGTCTACAGCAAATCCATTTTAAACATATCAGTGGGTCAAGAATATGTCCGTCAACCAACTAGTAAACCAACATGATTTTTATGTACTTTTATGCATATTTTTATTGAAATGTATCAATTGATTCTTTTTTTTCAAATATGAAGAGATACAGTACGTGATTGTCACGGTCGTGTTGGCAGGAATCCAGTAGGAAGCAGGAGAGAGCAGGGTTTGCAAAATAATACTTATTTAATA
>JAUMHG010000008.1:398053-411563 GCA_032359395.1 Enteromius anoplus | reverse complement strand
CTGAGATAATTAAGTCATTAATTCAGAAAAACAGAGCAGATATTTTTTCCTCAAGTGAATGCAATACGCTTCCGTAGATAATAAGCAGAAACGTCATTTTTTTGTCTTAAATAATATATCTTAGCACAATACAAAATGATGGATCTTCAAAAATACTGTATTTTACTGTATTATGTTTTATTTTTAATTACGTACCAAAGTGTATTTTTTTTTTGTTTGTTTGTTTGTTTGTATTTCAACAACCTTGTAGATAATGTTTTAACTTTTTTTTATGAAGGACATTTGCGTTTCGTACAGTGCCGTTCTACATGCTAATTGTATGTTCTTGTATTATTGTGGCTAAAGATAAATAATTACTGAGTTACCATCCAGACAGACATCAGATAACTAGTCTTAACTAACCTGCTTAACTACTACTCCAACTACTACTAGTAGAAAAGATCTTTGTGCTTAATACAGTTACTGTATGTTTGTGCTGTTGCTCCACAAAGCTTAGAAAGTAATGATCTCCTTCATAACTTCACCTTTATTTAAAGAAGTTCAAACTAAGACGTTTTGTCACTTCATTTTTACATTTGTCGATGAGGTGTTTGTCTGTACAGCACGAAAGAGAGACAGATCTATCGCATTTCTGCATGTAATAGACAGATATTAACTTATGGTGTTTTGGCAGTAGATATTAACATTTGTCTTGTTACCAGGACAGGACATTTTGCAAAATAAATAAGGTGTAGGTGAGGTGAATGATGCTGTGTCTGTACCTGAGAGGCCTCTGTGTGTGTGTTTGTTTAGAAAGGGTCAGAGCTACTTACGCAGAACGTCTCTGGATCACAGACTCGCTCTCATCCAACAGCTGTTTAAACAATCATAAAGTGAGTAAAAGCACTGATCTGAGGATTCATGCACTGCTTACTCAACAACAGCCGCTTTCTAAGACGCCACTTTGGGACTTTGCTTTCCAGCATGACCTCGTTCCCTTGGAGGAAGTCCATTTAACTAACCTGGATATGAACATAGTTGAACAATCCCACGACTGCATGCATGTTTTACAGATGCTAATGATTCCCGCAGTCATGTGGCGTTCATGTACATCAAACAATTCCACGCCAAATTGCCTTGAATTTGAAAGTACAGTATAATCAAATTTACAAACCTCCATTTTATGGACTCTCATTCAAAATATATAACGTTATTTGAATGTTTCTTTTTCTCAGTCAATAGCATATCCATGTTTGTTGTTATGATAAGAGCGTTATTCAAAGGTTACAATAACGTTTCTTGAAATGTCCATACATCCTGCAGGACATTCTGTGAAATGTGGGTTTGCTCTCAACATTATAAGAAAGCATATTAGATATTAATAAACATGATGTTAAGTGACTCGTGTGATATAAGGAGGGTGCTGATGTGACTGTATAGGGCACGTTGTGTTGTGCTGCAGTGTAAATCAGCATGTAAAGGGTTAAGAGTTTGTGTGTCTGGTTATTTACACAAGTGAGTAGAACAACACTCGTCTCACAAGCCAATTTTCAGGACAATTTTCCCACTGGACCACAGCAAAACTAGACTGTAGGTGAACACGTAGTGTTTTAACAGTGAGGGTCATGACTGCGCAGAGGTTTGAGGTCGGTAACATTTAAAGTTTCAGAAACAGTGAAATATTTTTTATCAATTCAAACAGTTGTGTTCTGTGTGAATCTGTATTAAAGTGTATTTCTGTGATGTTCAGCATCATTACTCCAGTCTTCAGTGTCCACACGTGATCTTCAGAAACATACTGGTTTACTGCTTAACAAACGTTTCTGATTATTATGAATGTTGAACACAGCTGTGCTGCTCAATATTTTTGTTGAAGCTATGAAATATTTTATTTTTGCAGGATTGGATTCACAGATGAATAGAAAGTTCAAAAGAACACCATTTAAGCAAATTTATTTTCTAACATTATAAAAGTTTTTGCTGACAATTTCGATCAATTCAATACATCCCTTATGAATTAAATTATTCCTTTCTTTTAAAATTTGTACTGACCCCAAACTTTTACACAATAGTGCATGTATCATATTAAATAATTTTAATAATTATTTCATTATTTCTTCGAAGAACTATTAGGGGAAAACAAATTCTGTGATTATTTGGTAAGACAACTCAGCATAAAGACATTTTTAACAAATTTGGCAAAATAACTGTCAAAATCACAAGGCATTACTTGCAAACGAAACAGCAAGTAACACAATGAATTCCATGTGACATTTAAATTACAACATAACCAATAATATTTCTTTTCTTTACAACTTAAGCAAAATCCAGTATTGTATTTCCCTTCTATTCTCTTGATTTTCTCATGTGTGCATGCATCATATGCCAGGAAAACCATCAGCCCATTGCTCAAGGCGACCCGTCACTCCACAGACCAGTGCCAAGTCAAACAGTCCTAGGTCAAAGGTCAAACCCTCAGCCTCTGGGACGTCCCAAGCGCTTCAGCATAATGAGCTCGTAAGACAGAGTTTGATATGATCAGGGGAAAAGAGAGTCCCAGCTCAGAGTCGAGTTACGTCCTCGACTGGACACCTGTGAGATCTGCTGCTCCAAAACACACACATCCAGTCGCCCGCGCCGCTTTACTGCCAACACACACAGTTTTATAAACATGGAGGTCTGGAGGTTTCTCCCTCAAGGGCTAGAGGATACGTGACTGAACGCATGCAGCAGCGGTGATGGGCCTTAGCATTGAGCAACTCCAAGTGGACAATAGCTCTTCTGTAGAGCACAAACATTAAACGTTCAGTAATATCACTGACAGCACTGGATAGTGTGACCAGATGATTAAATATACAAAGAGACAGCGTCATCCTCACACACTGTACAAATGCAAGTGCAAATAAGTCTCAAATACTGAAAAAAAAAGGTAATTTCTTAAAACTACAAAAAAAACAAACATTGTCAGACCAACAAAATTACCCCTAATGCTGTCCCACGTGTGAACAAAGAATTTCATATTGATTAAATATTAAAGGGGTCATATGATGTTGCTAAAAAGAACGTTATTTTGCGTTTTATGCTTTAAGTGTCAGAAAACACACATACTGTTTTTACATAAATTTCCACATACTGTACTTTATTGTTTCTCCTCTAAGCCCCGCCTCCTGAAACGGCTTGATTTGTAAAAAGATAGTGTGGTAATTAACGATTATCATGACTTAGTTCTGACTTTTAATTTGCAATTCGGACTTTTTTTCTCAGAATTGTAAGATATAAACTCGCAATGGTGAGTTATAAACTTATAAAGATGCTATCTTCTTAGAATTGTGACTTTAAATCCCACAATTATACTTGATAACTCCTAATTGTGAGATAAAAGGTTGCTACAACCTTTTTTCTTTTTTCTTTTTTATTCAGTGGCAGAAATAGACTTCCACAGTATACATGTGGACAAAGTAGGTGTTATATATATATCCAACTTTATTGACTGTATAAAGAGCTATGCAAAAATACAGTTACTTTAGCAATAAATTACATTTTGGAACTATATAATTAGTATGTATAATTTTGCATAAGTTTGTAACACTACGTGCAATATAAACAGGCAAGATTTGCAATATTGTACATACTGGAACTGAAAGATGATAGATATCAGCTCTAAAATGATTTGCATTCTAAGTAAGCAAAAATAACATTATTTTCTGTATATGCTATAAATATGTCATGTGTGACCTCAGCTCAGCAGGAATATCTGTGATTGCTGAACATAAACTTCAATAAATAAACAGTGACCTGAGGTGTGGAGGATCTGTGATCCATTAACCCTCCGCTGCTGATAACCTCCACTGAGAGTGTGTGTGTGTGTGTGTGTTTGCTCTGTGACATTTAGACACATTCCTCGTCTCAGTGCACTTCATCAGTTTTAGAGACAGCAGAGAGTACATGCTAATAAATATGAGCGATGGACGAAACCTCCCTCAGAGCCGAGCGTCTCACGTCCAGATCCTCTCGCTTCCTGGAAGTGAAGTCAACATCTCTACAAAGAAACGCTCATCCTGCTCAGATGAACATGATTTATCTGCTATTAACACCGAGACCATTATTTATGATGAAACACACAATCTGAAGAGAGCTGACCGCTAACTTTCTGGATGTTCCAGATCTTAATGCATGGGACAAACTCAAAGTTTTGATGTTACAACACACACACACACACACACACACATTTAGAAATAATATTTTCATTACTTAATGGGAATATAAGCAAAACGTTTTTAGTTTATACTGTATTTTGATATGATATGTTATTGTATCTATTGCTAAGAATGCACCTCAGTGTTCCCATGCACGTGATTAATAAATCAGATTTGAACTGATACGCTTTCAGAAACACTTTAATCAATCTGATTGAGGTTGATTTGAAACAATCCTAATATTTTCTCAGATGGATTCACAAATAAATATTTGCAATTAAGTTCTTCCTTTTCAATAGGCCTATATTAAGGCAAAAGTGGCAATTACAGTTTTTTTTTACATTTCCATTAAGCTGTGAGAACATTATTTCTGCGTTTTCTCCAAATGTTCAAAACATCCAATATTTTTTTTTAAGTTACATGTATGCAAACATTCAGAGAACATGTTGTTTTATCATTTTGCAAACATGATGGGATTGTTTTGAATGTTTTAAAATGCAAGACGAATGTTTAACTGAAACATTTCAGAAACAATTGTTCCATGACACGCTCATAAACTAAAGGTTTGAGAACTTAAGGCCCAGATACTGTAACTGTCTTTTAACATTACTGGAAGAACATTTGTTTATAACTCCAGGAGAACCTTGCCAGGATGCTCTGAGAACATTTGCTGTTAGACAGATATCTCCAGGAACACGAATGCTCGACACTGCACATGTGCTGGCATTCTGTTCAGAAAACATGTCGTGCACATGAAAACCAAAGGGATTCCTTTAAACACAGCTTTCAGAGTCTGAAATCAGATCGAATTCATAGCAATGCATGTAAACCCGTATCATCAACCCATTTGAAAACAACATATGAAACAGAGCTTGTGCAGCTCAAGAGTTTGATGTATTTTTCCTCTGAAGCTCCAGCGGGTCTCTTGCACTGCTGACATTCTGTACAAAATAAAAACAAAGACAATAAGCCTTTATGCAAATCATTTTGACATTGACTAAAAATGAGTTCTCAGATGAGACCACAGGGACTCAAACTCAAACGTTTGCCATGAATCTGCATCTTCTGGTGCTGTGTGTGGTCTGAAACAGAGACGGAAAGAAGAACCTTCCAGGAGAGATTCAGTTCCAGTACAAATACAGATGCAATTCACATGGACACATTTTGGACTAAAACACTGCTTTAAGGTGTGGAGTTTTCTGGATGTTAGAATACTTTTTCATGTCCCAGTTAAACTGTAGACAAGGGTTGTTGTCCGGATGAGTAGATGGGAATGTTTTCCCAGACCTGTGATGAACAGATATGAAAAAAAAAGACTAGAACCTTTGGTTTCAAAACCCCTTGTATAAACTGAAAAGAAACAATGAAAGTAAAAATGAAAACAGTTATTGAAAAATAATGCAAATAATATATAAAATAATGAAAAACAATGTCAACAACATGTCATGATGCATAGCACTCATATTTGGTGATGCAGACAAACCCTTTTTTATATTCATAACTTGCACTTTGTGACAAAATACGTTGACCTGGGAATACATCTACAGTAACTTAGCAAAATCACGAAGTGCTGGAGCGTACATAAAACCTGAAATCAGTTTTGGGTTAAGAATTTTGTGGTCAAAGTGCTGATTTTCACTTTTATACTGTAGCGAGACACAAATTATGTACCAATAAGTACATATCACTGCATCTTCGAAAAGAAATACTACAACACTAGAGGCAGTAAAACGCTGACACCCTTTATTCCCTTTCAGACACATATTCGGTTAATAAAGCGTCCTTTATAGCACAATTACTTAAAGAATATCATATCATGACTTCAAAACAATATTAATATGCTGGAATATTTGAAAACTGCTGCTTTTGAATGTTATCATCACACATATCCAGGCTTATATCTATGTGTTTTCATAGACGGTAGGTTTGTTCGGTAGCTCACGGAGCACAGAGATGAGCTCTGGTTCAATCCTGTGTGACTACTCTTCAACAAAACACTTCAGATCTGTGGAAAAGGAAGCTGTAATGACACGATTGCATCAACAAATGTGTTTTGATATCAGTTTAGCACTTGTTTGGTTTAGAGCATTAACGTTCATCAACAGTTTATCGTCCTGGACCGTCACAGTACATACCTATATCAGCGTAGTAAAAGTGTGCTAGGGTTCACGTATACTGAACCTTTGTTTTAGAACCAATCAGTGGACATTTTTTTTTTAAACTGAGGCGAAACATGCAGTAAGGTACTAGTGTTGCACCAAAAGTGTACAGAGATACATATTTTTATGAGACCAGGTTGACATTTCCATTAGTTTGCAAATTGATAAAATGGAATGTTCCTTAAATGTTTCCCCTAACATTTGCATAATCACCTTAATGAGAGTCTTATACTAAAGCGTTTCTAGGATGTATTTTTGCTAGCAGGGTGTGCACGTACCAGCATGTAAAGCATTATTTGATAAAGCCTTTGGCATCAAGCACCATTTAACACTTGCTTCAGAAGGACCTCCCACTAATCCTGTAAAGATCGGCATCCCTCGAGAGTCACGTTCTCCAGCTCCCGCCTCTGCTTTTGATTTACGAGCAGAGAGAGCAAGAACTTCACAGGACCTCGCAGACATATGGTTCTTCTCAACAGCAGTAGTACAGTTACATCATCGTCACTTAAGCGACCGCCGTCTTATCTGTCTGCTTTACCTCACTATAACTTCACCGATAATGTAGCGTCACACGCGATCATCAGACGGGAGGCTTCCTGTTTCGCCATGTTTCCGAGAGCACGCTCGCTTCAAACGAGATGAATTACCCACTTTAAGTGCATTTCATCATATTAGTCTTCAGATGTTTTGACATCAAATATAAACAGAGCCGAACATCTTTACTGGGAAAATCATCTCACAGATTCTCAGCGTCAAAGTGCACTCAACAATTGAAAAAACAGAGAACATTTAGAAATGGACCATGTTTTCAGAACTCAATGGGAAAGTTATTGAAATGTTCTCAGAACATTTTTTTAGTTGGGTTTGCACGAGCTAAACAACATGCATGTTGAGAATATCTGAATAACCTAAAAGTATCTGTTGTTGCTGTTTCAAAACGTTTGGCATACATTGAAAAGTAATGCAAAAATTGCACAATTGGACAAGTTTCTTCATGCATTCTTTTAGTTTATGCTTCTTTTTCCTAATTCAAAGTAAAAATGGGCTATTTTACTCAATATTTGTATTTGGTTATGGTTTATTGTTTCACTCTATTGTAGATGCACTGATTACAAACTGATCTTGAGTTAATGATAACAGAATCATTCATCTTGTTTTCAGTCAAGACTTGACTAATTCAAACATGATTTGGTAAATGATCATTTATTTCAAAATGCATAAACATTACATTAGTTTAATTACATGAGTGAATTTGAATTATTTATAGAGTCCAAAATATAAACCAGTGATAGACTCATTGTGTGGCCTTTACTGCTGAAATAAAACACTTGACTGAATAAAAACCATAAGATAAAATCCTGCTGTCTTACTGGTATTATTGCTGAGAATATAGCCAAGAATGTTTTTCATGTATGATAAATTGCTAGGGATGTTCGTCATATATAAGCATCTGCTGAATGTAAATGTATAGAGAGGCAACCATCATCCAGCATCCATCATCAGTGCTATGTTAAAACTGCTGTTTACTGTAAAAGTGTATAACCGGTAAACTGCCAAATCCAATCAATCTGCCCGCTCTGTGTCTGTTTCTTTCCTCACTGCTAATGCACTGAAGACATAAGAGATGTTCAGAAACACAATTCCCATCAGCAGTCGTCATAGAAAACGTGCAGAAATAGATTCCTTCTGCAAACAGAATGAAATCTTGATTGATACAGAGAACGCCTCTTTTCATGATATACACGATACAGCACACGTATCTGCACTTTCAGACGTTTTATAACGCACATGTCCTGTCTGACGTGTTCTTTGGCAGCGAGTCGCAGCTCTATCTTTGTTCTCTCTTGAGGAACATATAAAAGTAATGAAGTTGTCACGGCATTGGCTGAGGTTTCAGATGCATGAGCTTCAACACGTCTCACAGAAAATACACTGCTGAGCATGAATTACAATAAAATACAGAACGAACCAGCTAAAAACAGACCAAATCAGTGCTTTATTCAATAAAATACAGAGTCCTTGTTGTATTAACCAACAAAAAGGGACGTTTTGTTCATTATTTGCGGATTAGGAAAACATGTTCATGTTAAAGTCAGTCATCTGAATGTAATTCTGCACTAGTTGAATTAGGACATTGAATCATGACATTTTGAAATAGAAAGTCTAAAAATAGTCTTTTCAAACTTCAGAAAATAAGTTTTTAAAGGTGTTCAATTAACCTTTGCAGAAATTAATAATTCATGAATAAAGTGTCCACAAAAACATTTCAAAAGAGCAAAATTGATCTCAAAAGACAACGTGTTAAGGGCGTGTGTTTTATAACTGTATATGCAGTATATAAATCAGTCTATGTGGGTAAATGTGACTGTTTTCCTTCCTCAGAATGTGTAAAACAGGTTTTCCTTCCAATTCAGGAGGGAATAATTAAAGACATTCCTGATTCTGAGCCAGTAAAAATTAGGGTGGGTCTATTTTTTATTTATATATTTATTTCAGTTGATTATATTGGGTAGGAAGTTAATTAGATAAAAAAAAGTTAAGATAGTTTAACTTATTCATTAATAATATCGAAATGTAAAAAAATTAAAAATTAAAATAACAGAATTTTTAAACAAAAATAGAAAAATAAAAACTGAGTATTACAAAGTATTATTCAAAGTATTACAAAAAAAACTATAACAGTATTTCAGTGAGACTAAAATAGCTTTGTTACACATCAAGTCTCCACATGTGCAATAAAAATTAATCCATCAAGCCCACAATGAGGCTATAGGTTCTCATTAAATGTAAAAGGATGGTCCGAGTATTCTTTTATATCATTTCGAAGGCATTACCGGAAATACAGCTGCTTAATCTGAGTGCGTGTTCATCTCTCAACAACATTAAATCAGAGTTATAAATAAATCCCAAAGAAGAGGCTTGATGAAGAATCGGTGGTGTGAAAGTCAGGAAACCACCTCTGCTCCGGCTCTGAAGCACTTCCTGCGGGCCGTCCAGAGGAACCAACCCCAAAATCACCTGAACTACAGAGAGACTGACCCTCACTTCATAAAACAACCCAGAGACACGGGCAGGAAGTCACTGCGGGACACAGGAAGCTGGTGAAACTCCAGGAACATGTTTTTGGCCTGACAGGGCTTACAGAAAAAGCATTTTGGATGCTCTGAGCTTTCCTGTTTTCTTTACTGAAAACTAAACTTTAAATCCATATACTTTTGGTTTTCAAGCATTGCTCCCCCATAAATTTGAAGCTTGTATTTGACTTTATATGGTGGACTTATTACACTCTGTCCCTTTTTTGTACACGTGTAGTGTACTGAAAGAACCAAACCAAAGATAAAAAAAGTAAAAACATATAATGCAAAATAAAAGTTGAGGGAAATGCAGCAGTGAAGCACCAGCTACTCAATCCACCAGCGTTCATGCAGCACTTCCACAAATCAACCCTCCTCACTCTGACGCAGCTGCTAGTCCTTCAAAATAAGAGCAACATTGATCAATGATTGGCTCCCTCATTACCATCAGGCCACACCCCCACAGGCCACACCCACAGCAGGTGTTGTCTATTTAGTAGCTAGATTAAGAGTCTTCCAACCCCACTTGAAAGTTTTTTTCTAACGTTTAAGGACAAATGTAGCAACATCTTACACCTTATCATCCTTAGATCAGTAAATTTACCGTTATGTTGTCATCTAGCAACATTAAGCTACCAGTTTAGCTACCTCTTCCCTGAGAGCAGTTGGCAACACACTGAATAACACACTGAACATGTTCATAAAACACAGCGTGTCCGCATGCACACATCCAACAGACCTAATTAATGCATGCAAGTATATTTCATAAAATTGGAATTTACAGATTCATGTCCACAGACAGAAATTTCAAGTAAGTTTCCTGCCTGCCCCGTGTTTTCTTTCTGCCACTGCAATTTCACACTTAGTGATATCTTATGAAACAGCCACCATATACGATTAGTTTGTATTTACACTATTTATAGTTTGAGCATGCTAACCAACCCCAACTCTAAATCTTGCCATTTGTATATTATATAAAAAACAAGATAAATCGGGCAGATGACACCAACACTATTTATAAGTTTAAAAATAACGAAAAGATTGACTTGTGGGAAGAATTTAACTTGATCAATACATGCACACTCGCTTGTGTTTTATATCACTGAGACATGGGCAGGTTAAGGGTAAGGAGTGGTATACAGTAGCTCCTCATAAATAATACGTATAAAATGTGTAGTTTTACAAATGCAAAGATTTAAACACTTAAGGGGTACCAGCACAGAGACAATCCCTACTGAAATACAATACACTCCAAATACACATTAACTCACAAACTTCTTTCTTGCAATTCTGAGAAGTCATAAAGTCAGAAATGCAAGATTTGCAAGATAATCTTAGAATTACTAAGAAAAAAAAGTCTATAAATATACTTGAATTACAAATAATAAATTTACTGTGAAAAATAAACATAGAATTATGAGAAAGTCAGACTTGTGATAAACTCAGAATTCAGAAGATGTCAGAAATGTGAGATATAAACAAATCCAGTCGCGAGATATGACCTCAAAGTCTAAAACAGAACTGCAAGACGTAGACTCAGAATTCTTTTTTCAGAAAGCCCAAATTGTTAGATAAAAAGTTGCAATGACCTCTTTTTAAACCAGTTCTATCCCGGTCAATCATGTAGAGAAATTTCCAAAAATAAAAACCATGTCCCCTGTCTGAGTCAGTTTGTAACGCAGGTGTGTGATCGCCGTGTTTAACTGCAGTTATTACTGATGTTATCCAGCTCCTGCTGCTGCTGGGACTTCATTTCCTCCGCGATCTGAGAGACTACAACCTCATATTACAATCATTACAACCGCTTTTAGAAGGAAATTAGCAATTCTGCCTAAAGGAAATGAAAGTCCAACCACCAAGGTTGAAAAGAAATCAAAGCCTTGAGACACAGTACATGAACCAAATTAGCGTGCTTGAGTGTGTTCAGATCAGAACTCCAGATCATATCACATCTTCTATGCACTAATCTTTTTAATGAAAATGTTCACTTTGGATGACGTGGTCAGGGTTTTGCAGGCAGAAGATGAATATTTGCCAGTTGATGTGTGTCACTGTGTGTATTCATCTCTCAGTACATCAGTATTGTGTTGAGATTCTTAAACTGATCTCTTTTCAATGAATAGAACACCAGTGACAAGTTCTATGGATGAAGCCTATCTTTCTGGCAAAGTTCTCCCAATGTCATGAACAGACATTCTTCATTTAACATTAATAAAATGTTCGTTCTAGTCTACTTTTTCCCTCGTTGGACGTTCTTTGAACATTATTTAAATGTTACTTGTTTCAGAACGTTCAGAGAACATAATGTTGCAAAGTAACGCTGAAGTTCCTATGAACTTCGCAACACTGTAACATTGCCTCAACATTCGACAAAAACAAACGGATTTTTATTTAAATAAAGTTCATAAATACGCTTTTTATAACTTCTATCATCCATCATATTTAATTATGTAGAGTATGAAAGACATAATATTTATGTGACATAAAGTCCTACATCATCTGGAGCGTCTCTCTCTCTGATTGGAGGTGTTTCCGCATTCCGCCAGCGGCTCGCGGTCGCTGATTGGTGGAGCGCGGTGGGCGTTTCGCATTCCGCTGCGAGCGCACGCACGAGCCGAGCGCAGCGCGGAGACAGACGCGACGCATCCGAGACCCTCCTCGATATTCCGCTGAAAGATGCCGTACATCCTCATCAGCACACAGATCAGACTGGTGCGTATGAGACACGAGACCGCCGCGAGCGCGTACAGCGTCACGCACAGCAGTGATTATGATATTATGATGCATTAGAGGATTATGCTGCATTGGAGTTGTTGTTGTTGTTGTAAGAGTAACCTGTATCTATACAGAAGACACATTTTGACATGACGTGAGTTTAATACTTCTCGTGATTTGTGTCGCGTTGGGTTATGAATCATTGCATTCAAACGAGGAAGTTTAATGTTCGCGTTTCGTGCGCGTGTGGCTCGTGCACCTGTCCGTGTGACCCCGAGCGCAAAGTGAAAGTGAATGATTTAGCGCTGACAGATTCACACCACAGCATACACCACATAACAACTGCTTTAGCGCGAGAATGTGTCATATTAGTAAACTAGTCATAGTTCAGCCATCCGACATGTTGATGAATGGGTGCTGTCAGAATGAGAGTCTGATAAAAACACCACAATAATCCACAGCACTCCAGTCTATCAGTGAACATCTGGAGAAGACAGAAGCTTGAAAGTATAGAGCTGTTTTGGTTGTAAACACTGCTTGATCTGAGCAGGTTTCTCTCCTGTTTCAGACCAGAACACTTTATCACTAGAGGACGAGTTATTATGGATAGTTTGAGTTTGGATTAGTTTGATCTTGTGTCTTCTCCAGATGTTAACTGATGGACTGAATCGCTTTGGATTTTTGTGATGTTTTTATCAGACTCTCATTCTGACGTCACCCATTCACTTCCATTACTGAGACACATTACTCTAAATCTGATGAAGAAACAAACACATTTTACAAGTAAAACACCTGACGAAAGACATTTGCAGCGATCTGTTGTGGAGGACACAGATAAGATCATAGTAAGAGGTCAAACTGTGTTTGTTTTCAGGAGACGGGGCCCACAATGGTCGGTGATGAATATTCAGATCCATCCATCATGAACTACCTCGGAGCCCGGAAAACAACCATGCTGGGGAACAACTTGTAAGTGTTTGGTAACCGGATATGTTGAAAATTGTATCATTAATTACTCACCCTCGTGTCGTTCCAAACCCATAAACCCACCTTCGATTATCTTCAGAACACAAATGAAGATATTGTTGATGATATCAGAGAGCTATCTGTCCGTCCAGAGGCAGCAACACAACTGAAATCATCCAGATCCAGAAACACAGTAAACACACCAGTAAAACAGTTCATGTGACATCAGTGACTCAACTTCAGTTTTGCGATGATAGGAGAATACTTTTTTGTATAAATGAAACATTGTTTACTCTTGTATATGATGTTATTGTTTTCTTTGTGCAAATAAAAGTATTCTATGGTCTCAAAACTGAAGTTGAGTCACTGATGTCACATGAACTGTTTTACTGGTGTGTTTACTGTGTTTCTGGATCTGGAT